>CM059427.1:111102434-111342539 GCA_030390025.1 Squalus acanthias | reverse complement strand
ACAGGCTGGGAACTGAAATAGCAAATAACTGAGAAGCTGCCAGTCACTGAGACCTGAGACTGAGAAGCAGCCAGTCACTGAGAACAGAGACTGAGAAACACCCAGCCACTGAGAAGCTGCCAGTCACTGAGAAACACCCAGTCACTGAGAACAGAGACTGAGAAGCAGCCAGTCACTGAGAAGCTGCCAGTCACTGAGAAACACCCAGCCACTGAGAAGCTGCCAGTCACTGAGAAACACCCAGTCACTGAGAACAGAGACTGAGAAACACCCAGCCACTGAGAAGCTGCCAGTCACTGAGAAACACCCAGTCACTGAGAACAGAGACTGAGAAGCAGCCAGTCACTGAGAACAGAGACTGAGAAACACCCAGCCACTGAGAAGCTGCCAGTCACTGAGACCAGAGACTGAGAAACACCCAGTCACTGAGAACAGAGACTGAGAAACACCCAGTCACTGAGAAGCTGCCAGTCACTGAGAAACACCCAGTCACTGAGAACAGAGACTGAGAAACACCCAGTCACTGAGAACAGAGACTGAGAAACACTCAGTCACTGAGAAGCTGCCAGTCACTGAGACCAGAGACTGAGAAACACCCAGTCACTGAGAACAGAGACTGAGAAACACCCAGTCACTGAGACCAGAGACTGAGAAACACCCAGTCACTGAGACCAGAGACTGAGAAACACCCAGTCACTGAGACCAGAGACTGAGAAACACCCAGTCACTGAGAAGCAGCCAGTCACTGAGACCAGAGACTGAGAAACACCCAGTCACTGAGAACAGAGACTGAGAAGCTGCCAGTCACTGAGAAGCTGCCAGTCACTGAGAAACACCCAGTCACTGCAGAAACAGAGACTGAGAAACACCCAGTCACTGAGAACAGAGACTGAGAAACACTCAGTCACTGAGAAGCTGCCAGTCACTGAGACCAGAGACTGAGAAACACCCAGTCACTGAGAACAGAGACTGAGAAACACCAGTCATGAGACCAGAGACTGAGAAACACCCAGTCACTGAGACCAGAGACTGAGAAACACCCAGTCACTGAGACAGAGACTGAGAAACACCAGTCACTGAGACCAGAGACTGAGAAACACCCAGTCACTGAGACCAGAGACTGAGAAACACCCAGTCACTGAGACCAGAGACTGAGAAACACCCAGTCACTGAGACCAGAGACTGAGAAACACCCAGTCACTGAGACCAGAGACTGAGAAACACCCAGTCACTGAGACCAGAGACTGAGAAACACCCAGTCACTGAGAACAGAGACTGAGAAACAGCCAGTCACAGAGCCCGAGAGCCACAGCCAGTCACAGAGCCCGAGAAACAGCCAGTCACTGAGAGGAACATAAAATAGAAGCAGGAGTAGGCCATACGGCCCCTCGATCCTGCTCCACCATTCGATAAGATCATGGCTGAATTTCTACATCAACTCTACTTTCCCACCCTATCCTCTCATCCCTTGATTCCCTTAGTGCTCATAAATCTATTGATCTCAGTCTTGAATATACTGAATGACTGAGCATCCAGGGCCCTCTGGGGTAGTGAATTCCAAAGATTCACAACCCTTTGCATGAGGAAATTTCTCCTCATCTCAGTCCTAAATGGCCGACCCCTTATCCTGAGACTATGACCCCATGTTCTATAGTCTCTAGCCAGCCTCTCAGCATCTACCCTGTCAAGCCCTCTAAGAATTTTATGTTTCATTGAGATCACCTCTCATTCTTCTAAACTCCAGAAAATATAAAAAGACTTGCATTTATTTAGCGCCTTTTACTACCTCAGGACCCCCCAAAGCACTTTACAGCCAATTAAGTACTTTTTGAAGTGTAGTCACTGTTGTATTGTCGGAAACGTAGCAGCCAATTTACAGACAGCAAGCTCCCACAAACAGCAATGTGATAATGACCATATAATCTGATTTAGTTATGTTGATTGAGGGGCAAATATTGGGTGGGACACTGGGGATAACTCCCCTGCTCTTCTTCGAAATCGTGTTATGGGATCTTTTGAGAGATCACCTTAGAGAGCTTTTTCCCCAATACTGATGTCAGGCTAACTGGTCTATAGTGCCCTCCTTTCCTTCTCCCTCCTTTCTTGAACAGCGGGGTTACATTTGCTAGCTTCCAATCCATGGGGACCATTCCAGAATCTAGTGAATTCTGGAAGATCAAAGCCAATGCATCCACTATCTCTGTCGCCACCTCTTTTAAAACCCTAGGATGTAGGCCATCATGTTCAGGGGATTTGTCGGCTTTTTGACCCATTAATTTCTCCAGTACATTTTCTTTACTAATATTCATTGCTTTATGTTCCTCACTCTCATTAGACCCTTGGTTCCCCACAATTTCAGGTATGCTCTTTGTGTCTTCTACTGTGAAGACAGACACAAAATGTTTGTTTAACGTCTCTGCCATTTCCTTATTCCCCATTATAATTTCTCCCATCTCTGCCTCGAAGGGACCCACATTCACTTTTGCTAATCTCTTCCTTTTTACATACTTGTAAAGCACTTACAATCTATTTTATATTTCTTGCTAGTTTACTCTCACTCTTTTCTCTCCCTCTATCAATTTCTTGGCCATCCTTTGCTGATTTTTAAAACCCTCCCAATCCTCAGGCTTACTACTCTTTTTGGCAACATTATAAGCCTCTTCTTTTAATCTTAATCCTATCCTTAACTTCTCTAGTTAGCCACAGCTGTACCACTTTTCCATATAGTCGTAGATAGAGTTATGCAGCACAGAAAGAGGCCCATCGTGTCCGCACCGGCCATCAAGCCCTGTCTATTCTAATCCCATTTTCCAGCACTTGGTCCGTAGCCTTGTATGCTATGGCGTTTCAAGTGCTCATCCAAATGCTTCTTGAATGTTGAGGGTTCCTGCCTCTACCATCCTTTCAGGCAGTGAGTTCCAGATTCCAACCACCCTCTGGGTGGAAAAGTTTTTCCTCAAATCCCCTCTAAACCTCCTGCCCCTTACCTTGAAACAATGCCCCCTGGTTATTGACCCCTCTACTAAGGGGAAAAGTTCCTTTCTATCTACCCTATCTATGCCCCTCATAATTTTGTACACCTCAATCAGGTCCCCCCTCAGCCTTCTCTGCTCTAAGGAAAACAACCCCAGCCTGTCCAGTCTCTCTTCATAGCTGAAGCGCTCCAGCCCAGGTAACATCCTGGTGAATCTCCTCTGCACCCTCTCCAATGCAATCACATCCTTCCTATAGTGTGGCGACCAGAACTGCACACAGTATTCCAGCTGTGGCCTAACTAGCGTTTTGTACAGCTCCATCATAACCTCCCTGCTCTTATATTCTATGCCTCGGCTAATGAAGGCAAGTATCCCATATGCCTTTTTAACCACCTTATCTACTTGTCCTGCTGCCTTCAGGGATCTATGTACATGCACACCAAGGTCCCTCTGATCCTCTGTCCTTCCTCGGGTCCTACCATTCATTGTGTATTCCCTTGCCTTGTCAGTCCTCCCAAAATGCATCACCTCACACTTTTCAGGGTTAAATTCCATTTGCCACTGTTCTGCCCATCTGACCAACCCGTCTATATTGTCCTGTAGCCTGAGGCTTCCCTCCTCGCTATTTACCACTCCACCAATTTTCGTGTCATCTGCGAACTTACTGATCATGCCTCCTACATTCATATCTAAATCATTAATGTACACTACAAACAGCAAAGGACCCAGCACCAATCCCTGCGGTACACCACTGGACACAGGCTTCCAGTCACAAAAGCAACCTTCGGCCATCACCCTCTGCCTCCTGCCACTAAGCCAACTTTCGATCTAATGTGCCAAATTGCCCTGGATCCCATGGGCTCTTACCTTCTTGACCAGTCTCCCATGCGGGACTTTGTCAAAAGCCTTACTGAAGACAATGTAGACTACAGCAACTGCACTACCCTCAACCACACCTAGTCACCCCCTCGAAAAATTCAATCAAATTGGTTAGACATGATCTCCCCGACTGTCCTTGATTAATCCTTGCCTCTCCAAGTGGAGACTAATTCTGTCCCTCAGAATTTTTTCCAATAATTTCCCTACCACTGATGTTAAGCTGACTGGCCTGTAATTCCCTGGTTTATCCCTACTACCCTTCTTGAATAATGGTACTATGTTAGCTGTCCTCCAGTCCTCTGGCACCTCCCCTGTGGCCAGAGAGGTTCTGAAAATTTGTGTCAGAGCCCCTGCAATCTCCTCCCTTGCCTCACACAGCAGCCTGGGATACATCTCGTCTGGGCCTGGGGATTTATCCACTTTTAAGCCCGTTAAAACCGCTAGTACCTCCTCCCTCTCAATACTAATTTGTTCAAGTATATCACAATCCCCCTGCCTGATTTCTATGCCTACATCGTCCTTCTCCATAGTGAACACAGATGCAAAATATTCATTTAAAACCTCACCTGCATCTTCCGGCTCTACACACAGATTGCCACTTTGTTCCAGTGAAGTGTTTATTCATCAAGGGAATGTATTTTTGTTGAGAATTATGAATTATTTCTTTAAATGTTTGCCATTGCTTATCTACCATCATATCTTTTAATCTAATTTCACAGTCTACCTCCACCAACTCACCCCTCATACCTCTGTAATTGGCTTTGTTTAAATTTAAGACCCCAATTTCGGACTTAACCACATCAAACTTAACATGAAATTCTATTATATTATGATCGCTCTTCCCCAGAGGATCCTTAACTAATTAACCCTCTCTCATTGCACAATGCCAAATCTAAAATAGCCTGTTCCTCAACATATTGTTCTAGAAATGCATTAGAGATAGTTTTCATGAACTTGTCCTCTAAGCTACTTTTGCCAATTTTGTTTGTCCAGTCTATATGAAGATTAAAGTCCCCCAGGATTATTGCATTACCCTTGTTACATGCTCTTCTTCCTGATTTATACTCTGTCCAATACTATGATTACTGTTAGGGGGCCTATAAATTACTCCCACCAGTGTTTTCTGCCCTTTGTTAATTCGTAGCTGCACCCATACTGATTCTACATCCTGATTTTCTGGGATAAGATCCTTTATCCTTTGCCTCATCCTTTATCAGGGCTACCCCACCTCCTTTTCCATTTTGCTTATCTTTTCTAAAAATCAACTACCCTGGAATATTTAGTTCCCAACCTTGGTCCTGCAACCATGTCTCAGTAATGGCTACTAGATCAAATCCATTTATCTCTATTTGTACTACTCATTTATCTATCTTGTTACAAGTGCTTCATGCATTCATATATAGCGCCTTTAATTTTAATATTTTACTTTTTTTTCCCCCTTATGTGGTCTTATTCGCTAATGTTCTATAACAATTGTTAAACTTTCCATCCCTTCCTGACACAATCTGATTGATTTTACCCAAATCGCTACTCTGCTCTACAGCCTTGACTTTTCTCTTCAGACTTATAGATTTACCCTTTCTTGAACTCTCCCTCCCCTTTAGTTTAAAGCCCTATCTATTGCCCTAGTTATTCGATTCTCCAGGGCACTGGTCCCAGCCTGATTTAAGTGGAGTCCGTCCCAAATGAACAGCTCCCTCTTTCCCCAATACTGGTGCTAGTGCCCCATGAATTGAAACCCCTGCCTCCCACACCACTCTTTCAGCCTGCATTTAAACCTCTAATCTGTTTGTCCCTATGCCAATTTGTGCATGGCTTGGGTAGTAATCCAGAGATTATTACCTTTGAGGTTCTGCTTTATAATTTGTACCCTAGCTCCTCAAACTCCCTTAGCAGAACCTCATTTAGTTCTACCCATTTTGTTTCCTAAATGGACCACAACAACAGGATCCTCCCCCTCCTTCTCCAGGTTCTTCTCCAGCCGCGAGGAGATGTCCTTTACCCTGGCACCGGGCAGGCAACACAGCCTTCGGAACTCCAGTCGCGGCTGCAGAGAACAGTATCTATTCCCCCTGACTATACTGTCCCCTACAACTACCACATTCCTTTTCTCTCCCCCCCACTTGAATGGCCTTCTGTACCACAGTGCCATGGACACAGCTGAGCGCACTGGATACAGCAAAGGTTATGGGCCCCGACAACATCCCGGCTGTAGTGCTGAAGACTTGCGCTCCAGAACTAGCTGCACCTCTAGCCAAGCTGTTCCAGTACAGCTACAACATTGGCATCTACCCAACAAAATGGAAAACTGCCCAGGTATGTCCTGTCCACAAAAAGCAGGACAAATCCAATCCGGCCAATTACCGCCCCATCAGTCTACTCTCAATCATCAGCAAAGTGATGGAAGGTGTCGTCGACAGTGATATCAAGCGGCACTTACTCACCAAAAACCTGCTCACTGATGCTCAGTTTGGGTTCTGCCAAGACCACTTGACTCCAGACCTCATTACAGCCTTGGTCCAAACATGGACAAAAGAGCTGAATTCCAGAGATGAGGTGAGAATGACTGCCCTTGACATCAAGGCATCATTTGACCGAGTGTGGCATCAAGGAGCCCGAGTAAAATTGATATCAATGGGAATCAGAGGGAAAACTCGCCACTGGCTGGAGTCATACCTAGCACAAAGGAAGATGGTTGTGATTGTTGGAGGCCAATCATCTCAGCCCCAGGACATCGCTACAGGAGTTCCTCAGGGCAGTGTCCTAGGCCCAACCATCTTCAGCTGCTTTATCAATGACCTTCCCTCCATCATAAGGTCAGAAATGGGGATGTTCGCTGATGATTGCACAGTGTTCAGTTCCATTCGCAACTCCTTAGATAATGAAGTAGTCCATGCCCACTTGCAGCGAGACCTGGACGATATTCAGGCTTGGGCTGATAAGTGGCAAGTAACATTCACGCTACACAAGTGCCATGCATTGACAAAAGAAAGTCTAACTACCTCCCCATGACATTCAATGGCATTACCATCATCTAATCCCTCATCAACATCCTGGGGGATCACCATTGACTAGAAACTTAACTGGACCAACCACATAAATACAAGAGCCAATCAGAGGCTGGGTATTCCGTGGCGAGTGACTTACCTCCTGAGTCCCCAAAGCCTTTTCACCATCTACAAGGTACAAGTCAGGAGTGTGATGGAATACTCTCCACTTGCTTGGATGAGTGCAGCTCCAACAACACTCAAGAATGTCGCCACCATCCAGGACAAAGCAGCCCGCTTGATTGGCACACCATCCACTACCTTAAACATTCACTCCCTCCACCACTGGCGTACCGTGGCTGCAGTGTGTACCATCTACAAGATGCAGCAACTCGCCAAGGCTTCTTCGGCAGCACCTCCCAAAACCGTGACCGCTGCCACCTAGAAGGTCAAGGGCAGCAGGCGCATGGGAACACCACCACCTCCAAGTTCCCCTCCAAGTCACACCATCCTGACTTGAAAACATCACCGTCGGTGGGTCAAAATCCTGGAACTCCCTACCTAACAGCACTGTGGGAGTACCTTCACCACACGGACTGCTGCGGTTTAAGAAGGTGGCTCACCACCACCTTCTCGAAGGCAGTTAGGGATGGACAATAAATGCTGGCCTTGCCAGCAATGCCCACATCCTGTGAATGAATGATTTGAAAAAAATTGCCCTTCCTCCCTGCGGTCTTTGTTCCCATCCACACCGGTAGCAAGTACCTCTTACCTGTTGGACAGTGGCTAAGGCTCCTCCACCACTGCATCTGCGGTCCTCCTACCTGCCTGAGTCGCAGTCACATCCTCCTGTCCCTGACCACTAACCAAATCTAAACCACTACCTAATCCAAGGGGTTTGATTGCATCTTGAGTCAAAATGTTCAGGTAACTATCTCCCTCCCTGATGCATCGCAATGTCTGCACTTCGGACTCCAGCTCAAAAACAATGAGCTGGAGATCTTTGAGTTGCAGGCACTTACTGCAGACGTGGTTACTCCCACTTGCTGTGTATGCGGCACACCGCTTGTACTGCCATTTCTGTCCAACCTTGTTTTATATATTTAATTAATTAAAGTTTTATGTAATTAATTCACTTGGTTTATCTTTAGTTTTTTTTAAATAATTAATTTAACTAGTTTAAATTATTAATGCTGCCCTGTGATGTCAATGGGTCCTGGAGTTGTTTACTCCAGCCGAATGCACGCTACTGGAAAATCTCAGGCTTTTTGAAACATGGTTCAGTTATCCTAATTCTTTATCTTTGGTCCCTACCTTATTTTAGTCTATATTTATTTATAGGTAATCTTTTAGTCTGTTTTGAGGTTTTTTTTTTACACTAACTTGCACTAAGCGCTAAAGCACTGAACAAAATTTTAAATACTTACTATGCCAAGCTTACAGAAGCCACTACAAGTGTTAAAGGCAAAAAGAAGCACCTCCTTCCCCTTCTGCACTAGTACTTACTCTCACCAAATTCTTAACTTTCCACTGTTCATGAACCACCAAGTTCTCAACTTCCCACTCTGTTCACGATCTACTCAGTTAATGTTGTGATCTGTGGTTACGCTCTGCTGCAGCTTTGAGACTGCGAACGGCCCGGTCCCCGAGAACCGCGACTGCGAACGGCCCGGTCCCCGAGAACCGCGACTGCAGACTGAGAAATACAGCTGTTGAGAAATATTGGCATTGAGAAATATGCAGCAGCAATCTTGTTCCCAAGAAATAGAGAGATTAGATAGGGGACTTCAATGGGTTACAGAGAGACACAGTGAGGTTTGAATAATATAAGAATGGAAAAAGGGACAGATATGGAGGGAGACTGCTAAACACTGAGAAATATTGAGATGTGGAGGGAGTCACAAATATTGATAATGAGGAGTACTGCGAAATCCTGAAAAATTGAGGGGCACTGAGAAGAATTTAGAAAAGTTACTGTGTTACACTAAGAAATACTGAGACATTGGGGCTGATAATTAAATGGCGTGTACCCTATATTATCATGTGCAACGGTCCAAGGCCTACAGTGCATCTGATGTGGCAGCATGGTACACAGTGTGACTGAGCTTGCGCATAAACTACACAAGGGTCTTCAAGGCCCCCAAAATGATTAATTATGGGACTTTCCTATAATGTAGCTGGAGCATCTTGGCTGTGCTCCAGTCACTGAATGTTCATTTGGAACTGGAGTGGGTTGCTGCAGGATGTAAATCTTCATAGTTTAGGGCCGCCCTTCATTATTGGCCCAATTTAACTTTCATTATTGGCCCACTCATTCAAAATGAATTAAATACCCAGTTGCGGGAAAGGAGGCACAATCTGGACGGCAACAGCATGTTCAAAGCCTTTGGAAAGGAAAAGGAGGTGGTAGTTAGTGACGACAGAAGGGCCAGGATGAGTTATGAGGAGGGGGTGATGATGGCAGTATTGAAAGATTTGGGTGGGGGAGGACAGTGCCTCAGGAGAGGGAACAATTTCCAATATTGGCTAAAATAAGGGCCAGGAAGGCAAGTTGGGTGTCAGAGGTTTAGTGGGAATGGGGTTGAGGGAGCAGGGAGTGGGTCTCATTAGATGAGTGGAGATTGGGGAGAAAATAGAGAACGGCAAGGGTTCAGGGCTAGAGTGAGGAAGGAAATGGGGGGAGGTTTGCCTGAGCAGTCAGGGGGGAGGTTTGCCTGAGCAGTCAAGGGGGAGGTGAGAATACCAGAGGCAGCTGAACAGTGGTCTCTATCTTGGAGATGAAGAAATGCATGAACACCTTGAACTTAACGTTAGACTATAAAATAAAGAGAACTGAGCAATACAGAGACAATGCAAAATGTTGGGAAATGTTAAGTGAAACATAGTGTGGGCATGGTTATTTAAAGAGTTAAAACCACGCAGCAGTATGATGCTCTCTTCAGCCCCTGAGAAGACCTCATGGAATTGTTGAAGAACGTGGGACTTATTGGTCATTGGCACTGTTTTTGACCATAAGGACCATTGAGAGGGACTGAGAAGCATTGAGAAACACTGAGAAATGGAATATTAAAAATAAAGCCACTGTTGCTGGTTAAAATTGTCAATGGGCACCCTGCAGCAGTTTCAAGATCCTGATTAGGTTGGTGAAAATCCAGACAGGTGGGAACCCAAACTGTTGGAGGCAACTGAAAACGAAGACTTTTATCCCATCAGTCTGGGCTGGATTTAAATCTAGATCCTAGAGGCAAAAATGCCCTAACCTTCTGCAACAGTTGGTGTGCGACCACACACAGCGAATCCTCACCGTTAATGCCTGCTATCCTGGCAGCAGCCACGATGCCTTCATCCTGCGGCAGCTCTGTTCCAGCCACCACATCAAGCTCGCGGCTGGCTGCTAGGAGACAAGGGCTATCCGCTCTCCACCTGGCTCCTGACTCCCCTCCGCAACCCCAACACTCGTGCCCTGCACTCATACAATGAGAGCCATGCTGCCACCAGGAACATCATTGAGCAGACCAGCGTTTCCGCTGCCTTGACCACTCAGGCGGAGTCCTCCAGTACTCGGCGGAGCGGGTGTCCCTTTTCGTCGTTGTCTGCTGCATGCTGCACAACTTGGCCATCATGATGGTGCAGCCATTGCCACCAGGCATAGCCGCACCACCTCAGGAGGAGGAAGAGGGAGACGAGGAGCAGGAGGACGAGGAGGAGGACAAGGAGGAACAGGAGCACGAACAGCAGCGACAGAGGAGCCAGCCACTCCATCAGCCTTGTGGAAGGGCGGTCCGTGACCGCCTCATCAGACTGCGGTTCCAATGAATTCGAGGCCACTTCCCGGTTGCTCAGCCCGTCCCCATCAATCCATCAATTTCTCAATCCATGCCACACCCCAAAGCTGAAATGAGGCACATCACCATTTCTGCAACATTGCAATAATGAATTTATCCAAAAATCAGTAACCACATATATACAACAAAATTAACTAATCATCCTTGTGCAAACCCTTACTTCCCCTCTTTATAGTGCCTTTTCCTAATCTGCTGCTCCTACGTAGTGTCTTCCCAGTGTCCGCAGCAGGGCTGTTGGAAGGCTGCTGAGTGTCGTTGCCAGAGACTACAAATGGCCTTGCAGGACGCCCTCGACCAGCTCTGGGCCTGAAAGGCCCAGCTGTACACTGCGCCACCTCAGGATGGGCGGCGGCAGTCTGGGCTGGCTGGATGACAGGCAGCGGCAAGTGCAATGGCAATGGCGAAGTGGCAGTGGTGAGATCAGGAATGCTGTCATCCTGAGAGAGGACAGCAGCTTCCTGATCCACTGCCACTCCCCAGGGCAGCACCTCAGCATCGCTACCAATCTGCTGGCGCACAGATTGGTGGCCTGCTGTGACACCGTGAGATCCCCGGTGGACTGTGGTGGACCCAGCGACGATGGCAGCAGTCAGAGCTTGCATCGCATCAAGCTGAGACTGCATGAGAGCAGTCTGAGATTCGATGCAACCAACCATTGTCTGCATTGCAGCACTAAGACATTGCGTCGATTTTGCCTGTGCTGCAATGGAAGCTGCCACATCGCCCGTGACAAGTGTCATGAAGTCTGGATCCGCACGGTCTCTCAGGGAGTCCACCATCCTCTGCAGAGTGGAAATGATGGGCTACATGGTGTGCGCAGAGCTCTGTGCAACGTTGGAGGTGGACTCCGCCATGCTCTTTACCATTGCCGAGGGCCTCTCGGGCACCCTTGCCATTGCACCTATCATCTCGGAGTGCATGCCCATCACCCTTCTTGTGAACGCCTCCCCATCGAGGTCCTCATCAGAGTCCTGTGCAGCAGAACGCGTGCGCGAACTCGCCCTCCGGGGAGCTGGCACCCGAGCTACCCTTTCCCCCTGGCCTTGCTGCAGCTCGCTTGTCCCTGGTGCATCACCTAGTGCAGACCCCTCTACTAAACTTGCCTCTAAATATTGCGTAGTGCCAGTATCTGAGGTGGTGCCTGCGGGTGAGAGATGCAGTGACGTGGTGCTTTGCTCCTCCTCCTCTTCTCCTTTCTCACTCTCAGTTGGCGGCTCAGGGACAGGCTGGTCATCTGGTTGCTGATTCTCTGAAGCATAAAGGCACAAGACTCGCGTTAAGGTGAGGACAGGGGGAGGGCAGGAAGGGAGCAAGGAATGCAGACAGTATCAGGAGCTGGAAAGTGGGAAAGGCTTGTGGTGTGAGGGAGGAGGGGATGAACATACCGTTGTTGCCCCCAAGGGGGTCGACGTTGCCGATGACCACGGCCCCCACCACCTGCTGCCCAATGAGTCGCAGCACTCGCTCCTCCGGGTCTGAAAGCTGCTGGAGCTGCGCATCACCCCTGCCTGTTCTCTGCTGATCCCTCCTATTGTGAGCCATCTTGGCCTGCAAGAGAAACGAATGTGTGTGAGTCAGAGTCCAGCTATGTGTTTGGGAGATCTGCTTGCCGTAGTTGAATAGCTGTGATTGTAGGCAAGGCATGAGATGTGGATGTGAGTTTGAGTAGGTGCAGATGCTTGGTGGATGAGTGGTGCGGGTGTGGTGGTTTGTGCATTGTGTAGAGACTGAGGTTCAGATGCTGGTATGTAGGACCTGTTGAAGCATGTACTCACCTTGACCACCCGAGTGAGGTCGTTGAATTTCTTCTGGCACACTGTCAGGCTGCATACGACCACACTACTGGCCAAGACCTCCTGGGCCACTTCCCTCCACATTGCCCTGAAGACCTGGGGCAATGGCCTCCTTCCAGTGTCCAGGAACAGCACTGCCCTCCTTCGCTCCACTCCCGCAACCAATGCCTCCAATGCCTCGTCTGTGAAACGATGAGCTCTCTCCCTGGGAGCCATCACGATCAGGGGATTGAGTTGGTTGTAGGTTGCCTTCACAGCCAGCATTGCTGATAATGAGGATCTGCACAATGATGCAACCTCCCCTTTAAGAGCTGGAAGGAGCCAGTGTGAAGGATAATTCCTGATTGCATTGCATCTGAAATTCATTATCGATCTGCTGGTAGCACCCCTATGCTACTGAGGTCATTAGCGCTTGAAGAGCGCTAACAGCCAATTTAGGAGGCGCTAATTTTTCATCATTTCAAAAATTAGTGCCCCAAACTGGGCGATACCGAATTTCTCCCCCTAGGTCCTTACCGACTCAAGTATCGCATTCAAAGGAGGAATAAGTTCTTCAATTTTTGTAAAAATAACAAGTACATCTGGGGAGTACTTTGCGCTGACAGTGCTCCCTAAGGCATGCTTTCTCCTTTAATTGTGCTCCAGTCACCCATCCCCTTCCTGCAAGTAAAATGCTAATTTTTTCCAGATTATTTTCATTTTTTTTCCTGCTTCATTCACTTTCATTTATTTTCTTTCTCATTAATTTTCATATTTCTGTTTCATTAACTTTTTAAAGAATTCTCTTCCTCTTTCTGTTAGCAAGTTATCCTCCTGTTCATGCTTGCACTTTCCCACCCGCTCACACTCACTCCCATACACAAACACCTATGCATGCACGCACACGCTCACCCACGCACACACACTTTACATACACACACATCACAAAATAATGGGCTCAATATTAACCCCCCTATGGCGGGTGGGAGAGAGTCAGGAACGGGGCGGGTGGGGGGTGATGACAATGTGAAATTCGCGGTACGTGACCCCAACTCACCGCGTACGCGGTGGATATCTGGGTATCCACGTGTCCAGCTGTGGAAAGTAGGGAAGCTTATTAACATGTTTAAATCACGCTCCTATAATGCAAATGGGAGCCCAGATTGAAATTAACTGGTGTTTCACGGGTTTCTCAGGGGTCTGGAAAGTCGCCAGGGAAACAGAGGCGAGATTGCTCGGCACTTTATCGGGGTGGTTAAAGGTCAGGATGCCCGATGTTAATAAAGGTTAAGTACTCTCAGGTCCTTTCTCAGTTCCGTCTGGGATATGGTTTGGCGAGAGTACTTGGTGTGAGAGAGTTATTTAGAGAGTTTGGAGCTGTTCACACAGAGAAGCTCATGATGGGTGGCACTATGGCTGCTCTTGATTGGATTGAGGATGAGAATGAGGATGGACAGCAGCAAGGGCATGCTGCGGAGGGAGCTGCAGGTGGATAGCAGAGAAGGGAGCAACAGAGGGGACGAGCTCGCAGTAGGCCCTACCCACCTAATGGGGTCTACAGGCAGAGGCTCAGCTTCCTTGACCTGTCGGAGGAGCAGTGCTTCCGAAGGCTGTGATGGTCACGTTAGGTGGTCGCAGACATCTGTAGCCTCCTAACAGAATGCCTGCTGCCTGCTGAACCTGGTGGCCACGCATCACCAGTGGCTGTGAAAGTTACCACCGCCCTTAATTTCTTTGTGTTTGGCTCCTTCCAGGCCGCCACCGGAGACATAGCGAGGGTGTTGCAGTGTGCTGCACATAAATGTATAAGGCAGGTACAGATGGATTGTTTCCCAGGTTTCACAATTAGCACTCGCCATTCAAGAATGGGGGATATGGGAAAGTGCTGCGAATTAATAAATTTACTGTGATGTAAAAAATTAATCTGATTAACAAGTATCATAAAACACCCATGTGCTTACCGTTGGTGAACTATAAAGCTTTTCTTTTGCTATCTTTGCCACTTCTACATGGTACAATCCATGTGGCTTCAGCAGAGGTAGTGATAAGCTGCTCTGTTCCTTGCTCTTGTCTTTTGAGGTTCTTGCAGCCAACGACCTCTGGGTGTTGGAGCCGGTGAGGTCCCTGCCACTGACTGCTCCACCTGCACTTATGCAGGGGTAGTTTGGGCCAGCTGGAGTGGAGGCAGCATGTCTGGTACTGGTGGGGGTGGGGGGGGGGTGCAACGGGTGAAACATGCCGATGCTTTGAGAAGTGCAGATGCTTTAAGAGTGCGCACTTTCATCTCCCTCATCACCATCCTCCCTCCCCATGGCCAGCAGCACATCATTCCTGTCTCTGTTGGAGAGCACCTTGGAGGAGATCAGTGACACCTTGAAAGCCCACGTCTAATCTATCTGCCACAATGTGGTAGCTGGTAGACATGTTAATGTTCAGAGTTTGCAAGGCTGCCGCCTGGCCTGCAGGGACTACCCTGATACAACTTCTGTAGAGGAGGCCAGATTCTCAGTGGGTGATTGCATCTTTGAAAGGGCCTGCAATATCACTGCACAAATGAGAAAGACATAAGTAATACAAAGTTAATTTTGAGGGGTTGATAATGGAACTAGGGAAGGTAAACTGGAAAAAAAAAAGTTGATGAAGATAGGACAGCAGTGGCAAATATTTAAAACGGTGATCAAGAGAGTTCAGGAGAAATATATTACACTTAAAAAAAAACAAGAACAAACTAGCCAATAATGAAACACCATGGGTGAATAAAAAGATAAGGGTAAAATTGAAACTAAAGAAAAAAGCTTACACTAAGTACATAGACAATAAAGGAGAGGATGACAAAAGGGAATACAAAGGTTAAGAAAGAAATCAAAGAAACAATTAGTTAAACAAAGAAGAACTACAAAGTTAATTTATCATGGAATATAAAAAGAAAGAGTAAAATATTCTACAGACACATAAATAACAAAAAAAAAAATCGGGATGTAAAGACATTTAAGATAGAAAGGTGGGGTGGGGGGGGGGATAATTAATAAACTAATCAAACTTAGAGAAGATAAAACCCCTAGTCTGGATGGATTGCATCCATGCATATTAAAAGTTAGGGAAGAGATAACAGGGGCACTATTACATATTTATAAAACTTAATTAGAAAAGGGAATAGTGCCAGAGGTTCATTTCTAGAGGGATAGAATTGAAAAACTGAGAAGTTATGTTAAACTTGTACAGAACCTTGGTTAGACCACACTTGGAGTACTGTGAACAGTTCTGGTCTCCATATTATAAAAAAAGATATGGAGGCACTGGAGAAAATGCAAAAAAGATTTACTAGGATACCAGAACTGAGAGGTTATACCTATCAGGAAAGATTGAACATGATGTTGCGAGTTCGTCACCCGCTATCGCTCCGTTCCCGTCTCCGCGTTAATATCGGGGCCATTGTGTTTCATTGGAAGTAGGGGTGTTGTAAGGAAAATTATTAGCGTCATAACAAGTACTATATTAATGCATTTTTTCCCTGTAATAAAAGTGGCCTATTTCAGAGTTATTGTAACATGTAATAACATTCTTCTCCTTCTCTCATCCTCCTCCATCTCTGTGCTACTACATCTATCCCTCTCTCCGCTCCCCTCTCTTCCCCTCCTCACTGATCCCTCCACTCCCCTCACCCTTTCCTTCTCCTCCCCTCCTCTCCGCTCCCCACGTCTACCTCTACTCTTCCACCTCTCCTGTCCACTCTTTCTTCCTCCAGGCCTTCTTCACCCCTCCCCTCTTTTTCCTTTGTTCCCTCTTTCTGGAGATAAAAGTTTGATGGACTGAATGGCCTGTTTCTTGTGCTGTTACTTTGTATGATTCCATATAACATTTTAAAACACATTCACAAGTTAGGTAAGTGATCTAAGTTTTATGAAAGAAAAGCAAGAGTTAGGGGACTAGGATATTAATGGGTGATGGTTAATGGGTCATTCCTTTGGCAGTAATTTATAATAGAGATTACTGGCTGCAATAAAACAGCAAACTGAGAAATTACACGTGAATATGTTAAAACCCCACCATGTCTCCGCTCCCCCCAACCCCACCATGTCTCCGCTCCCCCCAACCCCACCATGTCTCCGCTCCCCCCAACCCCACCATGTCTCCGCTCCCCCCAACCCCACCATGTCTCCGCTCCCCCCAACCCCACCATGTCTCCGCTCCCCCCAACCCCACCATGTCTCCGCTCCCCCCAACCCCACCATGTCTCCGCTCCCCTAAACCCGATGAAGCCATCGTCCGCCATCTCTCCCCTCCCCCGCAATCTTTCTTCACCCCCGCCCGCGCCCCCCCACTCTATCACTAGACCTACCTACAGCCTTTCCCGTCGGACAGGCAGTCAGACAGCCAGTCAACCAGACTGTGGGGGAAAGCAAATTAAAGCAACTCCAGGGTGTTCGGGGAAATCTGCACTTCCTGGTTTCCCGACCTTAACTCCACTCCCCGTCCATGTTCTGAGATCGCGCCTTGGTAAATGTCGAGGCTATAGGTCGGGAAAATCGTCAGAGCTGCTCCTGCTCAGCTTTGGGAGTGCGGTGGAGACCCCATTTATGTGTGTAAAGAGTTTCCGTTGCACGTGGCAAAGTAACGTCGGGTGCAGCTCCAAGGAATTTCCCATCTGTAATGATTAAACACTTGAGTCAAATACAACGTATGGCGAGACCGGTGGGCGCCGCAGGGACTGGAGTGCATCGTCTCCCCGGGCAATGTCATTTTAATTTAATGTGATAAGTTTTATTTGAAGTTCTGTTAATTTACAGTAGTTTTATGTTTACTCAAAAGAGTACAACGTATGGCACTATTAATGATTTCCTTATTTCCTTCCAGACTTCTAGCGGTAGCACTTGGGGTGAGTCTAAATTTGCTCCACTTTTCAATTTTGTAGTAAAAGCTGTAAATTACAAATGGTGCCCTGTAGCCTAATGAGAATAGCGGTAACCTGAACAGATGATTTGATGCTGCAGGGTGCTTGTCATTCTAATCTGTCTGCAGCACTTGTCAGACACATTGTACCTCGGAGATGAGGAGAAAACAGTCCTTCAGTGTGTTAACATAAACATGTTGATGTTGTTTATATATCTATCATAAACTCAGGTAACACATATTAAAGTTTGGGGTTTCCCAGTGAGATTTTACTATTCCAGTTTGAAGTGGACTAAAACTGTTGCAATGATATCTGCAGTGGGTGTACAGGGTAAATTCCCTGATCCCACACTGCCAGTAGTAAGCTACTCTTTTTGATAATACAGTCTTAAAACACTTTCCAGAAAATGTTCAAATTTTCACTGTCAAATTCATCTTTCTGTCCATTTCAGTACAGTGAGCTATGATTGAATCTCTAAAACTAAACATGGACAACTGAGTTTTAAAATTAAGATTACTTGGATTTGAGCTCATTGAAAAGGAATAAAAAGTAGGCACCCTTATATATTGTAAAATAATATCTCCTATATTTAGGGGAATACAAGCCAAGTTTATGTAACCTGTCCTGATTATTTAACTTTCTTAAGCCCCGGTATTATTCTGGTGAACCTGTGCTGCACCCCCTCCAAGACCAATATATCCTTCCTGTGGTGCGGTACTCCAGATGGAGTCGAACCAAGGCTGTATACAGCTGAAGCATAACTTTTTCCCCTTTCTATTCTAATTCCCTTGATATAAAGGCCAACATTCAAGCAGCCTTTTTGATTGCTTTTTGTAACTGTCTACTGACCTTTAATGTTTTGCGTACTTGAACTCCCAAATGTCGTCGTTCCTTTTTAGTCCTTAGATTTCTCACATTCTGAAAATACTCCGATTTATCTTTTTTGGGTCCATAGTAGATGACCTCACACTTGCCCACATTGAACTCTTGCCATAGTTTTGCCCACTCACTTAATCTGTCTATGTCCATTTGCAACTTCCTGCTCCCATCTGCAGTACTTATTGTCCCCCCTAACTTAGTGTCATCTGCAAATTTAGATATACAATTCTCTATTCTTTTATCCAAGTCATTAACAAATGTGGTGAAAAGTTGAGGCCTTAGAACAGATCTCTGGGGAACACCACTTGTCACATCCTGCCACTCAGTACCTACCCTTTATCCCCACTTTCTGTCTCTTACCTCCCAAACAATTTTGAACACAAGTGAAAAAGCTACCTCAAATTCTGTGTGCTCAGTTTTTGCTAATAATCTCCTTTGTGGAATTGCAAAGGATGCCTCTGGAAGTCCATATAGACAACATCCATAAACACTCACTTATCTACCTTATTAGTGACCTCTTCAAAAATTTCAAAAAGATTTTCTGATTTCTGATTGGTCATTCAGTTGTATATTAGTTTTCGTGGACCTAAGTTCCCTGAGCTTCTAGAAACAACAGAGTAAAGCTAAGCATTCCTGACCGTGTATTTAAAAAGAAAAATGGGCAAGAAGTGTAACTGCCTGTCTGCTAATAAGAATTTCACAGCATGAGTGTCCAATGAAACTAAAGCAACATTTAAGTTGAGATGTTGACTGCATGGAAATGTGTTGATTGCCTGTCTAACTTTATCTGGGAGAGTCCTGACTGCTAACCCAGGTCTTGGGGTAGCCTGCAGTGAGAGGAATGGCCCTAAGGATGGGGTGTTGTGAAAATAAGATCAGAAGATTGTCAAATTGAAAATGACTTGTGTTTAAAAAAAAAAAAATCTGAGGTCTAATAATTTAAAATTAAAATGTAAAATAGGAATCTCTGTTCTTTTGACCTGTAATTCTAATTATTTTACATTTATAATTATAGACATGCCTAGCAATATTATAGCCTATTTAACAAACCGGATAGACCAATATTCAGGAGACATTGGTTAATATTTGAACTCTTTCCATTTTAATTGCTGAGGCAAAATTCTAGAAATGACTAGAAGCATAAAGGGATAAGGGACTCGGAGGAAACATAACCATTACAATAACTCATTAATGTGAATAAAGATCTTCACTGTTTGTATCAGATTTTTTCAACCGTCTCTTCATTGTAATTAAAAAGTCTTATTACTTTCAAATGTTTAGTATCCTCGTGACCTTCTTGTTGATTGCATTCCATCTGATGCGCAAAAGAAGCGTGGAATGAACTCTGAGGTAATTGTGTTTTGAAATAAAATGAAATGATCCTTGCCCTTTTGAAGAGCTTCTTGTTTCAGGAGCAGTATTTTATTTCTTCCCCTCTCCTTTCCTAAATGCAGTGATTCAAGCTGAGGTACAAGCTGTCAGCAGCACTCTGGTACCTTGCTTAAATAGCCATTCGTAAAGTGAGAGCCTAGCTGGAATAGGGTGGGATTGAGGGAGAAGCCTCACAGCTGAGACTAATCCTATCCTCACTTTGATAGCAATAGAGGGTGAATAGTCTGACTAATTTTGTTCTTTCCCTCTTCTCTAACACTCAGGTCACTTGTATTACACCCACTGGGGCCAATTTCTTTCTCGTGACCACCTCGTTTGTGCCTGAAAATGGGTGAAACTGCCATAACGGTGTGGATGATTGCAAACCCGCTGACTTACGGCTGGTTGTCCGCCTATTCCAATTTTCAGGTGGACCTTGATTTAGGTGGCTGGAGCTCCTGCTGGAAATTGGCAGAGGCCTCATTAATATTTGCAAATTGTAGTCAAATGACGCACAGTTCATCTCTACCTGTATTGCTACCACCACTCATGATCTTCCTAGATACCAGCCTGTATGCACACTCAATCATATGGAGGTCTATGGTATAGGGTAATCTTAAGGAGCTATACTTATTCTTGTAATTTTCAGTCACTTTCAGAGCTGTAAAAGAAAGTTATTTGATGGAGAATGCTATGTGGCTGCTAAGAACTCTGCGCTAGCTGTGCAAATTCATAAAATTTATCCTTTGATCTTTCAATAAGTTTGGTGCTTGGTAATTTTCTACTCGTATCTTGCCTCTAATCATTGTTGAAGTGGAATAACCTGATTATATTCACATTAGCCATGCCTTTCAACTTTTTGAAGATTTGGATCTCTCTTCTTGAGCTTATGTTCTCTAATACAAGACAAATGGAATTTTGAACCTTCCCCACTCTGAACACTTTCTCATTTGTGTCCTTCTGAATATAAGATGCTCCAAATTGAACATAGTATTGCGTGTTACAAATGTATGCCTCAACTGATGGTTCAGCTGGCTCAGGCAGTGAATAGCTGAGCCTTAGAGCCCAGCAAAGCCCTAGTTCAATGCCTGGTCTGTGTTGAATTTGTTGTTGTCATTTGGAACAGCAATAGGAACTCTATAACTGGCCTCAATGCCCCAGACTAAAGAAGTGAAAAATCAACCAAGGTTCTTGCTCCTCACACCACAATTGGCCTCAGCAGTCTTGGGCTAAGAAGAGGGAAAATCAACCAAGTTCCCACTCCCAATCACTATTCAATGACCTCTGTTGGAAGTGTGTATGTGTGGACGTTGGGTAAGGACAAGATTGTGCTAAGCAGTGATGCCCTTTGCAATCGATTACCCTGACGTCGTGGCTCACGTAGAAAGAGTGACCATACAGGTACAATACTAGAGGGTGCTTCGTACTTGTGGAACTGTACTCGATCAGGAAGTCAACTCCTTCAGGAGTGGAGGGCAGTAGTGAAGAAGACAGTTTGACTCCAATTTTCTCATGTAATTTGAAAGGTTCTGTTTTGGACGAAGGACCTTAAACAGCTGGATGATGCATGGTTTGAAATGGACTGAAAGTATCGGAATATGTCCAATTCATTTTGGCCCCTTCCATTGTGTATACGTGTTACTAATGTGCATTCACCGTACCTGTTTACATATTAAGTTCCATTATCCAGCTACTTACTTAATTAATTTGCCTAGATATTTTTAAATTCTGTTAACCTCCCTTGCATTGTATATTGTACATTCGAGAACTGCAAAACTCAGTACTAACTGGCAGATGCATTCAGTAAGGATCCCCCTGCCTGATTTTTAGTTGAAGCACCATCACATTACACCTTCATGCCTAGAATAATTGGGGATAATTTTAACTTTGGGTGACAGTGTAAAACAATGGAAATTAAAATCGGGAGAGATGTATAACAGACGGCTGATCCAGTATCACTCGTTTTACACTATTGCCCAAGTCAAAATTACACCAGCTGATTCCTGGGCTTTACAACTGGCCCCTTAAACTGGGATAGCTTTAAAACCTAATCTTATGGGATATTTACAGGGTACCTTACATGAAAAGTACTTACCCTTTAACACTGATATTTCCTTTCAAGCAATAACTTTCTATTTAAGCAATATACAACACAATATTATATATTTTGCTACAGTAACTTATCAGTGCATCAACAAGGGTTACTGGCAGTTGAGTGAGCACAGATGACAAAGGTACTTCCATTAGTGACATCTCTCAGATGATAATTGTATATCTTCCAGGTTTGCAAACTTGTGTGTTCCTTTTCGTGAATGACTGGGATGATGTGTATTAGATAATAGTCAATGATAGTTTAACACTGAGGCCTAGGAATTCGATTACACGCTAAGCAGGTGCATAAGTCTCCAATATGGTGGGCAGAAAGCACCTGGTCATTTCGAATCAGTGCGCTGCCCGCCATATTGGATGAAGTTTCTCCGTAGGCGACCACAGCGCACACCAGAATGATGGAAAACATTGAACAACTTAATCAAATTAGGGACTTGCGCTTGTTGGAGGACACATTTACGATTTTGATATGCCCCAGTGCCCGATTTGCCACGTGCTAAACTTGCCCAGCAATCCGTGGTGCTGACAGACAGAAAGGACTGCTCGGTCCATATTGGACAGAATGGTCTCCATGCTCAGCGATAATCCTTGATACAAGTTGGAGCTGGACTCCAGCACTATTTAAAGGGATCATGCAGTACTTACAGGTTACCTTCTGGGCGATTTGTGGCTTGTTTTTTGACTCTGGAAAGTTAACTTTATCTGCTTAGCAGAATATTTTGCTGTTTTTAAAAATTCTTTCATGGGATGTGGGCGTCGCTGGCAAGGCCAGTATTTATTACCCATCCCTAATTGCCCTTAAGAAGGTGGTGGTGAGCCGCCTTCTTGAACCGCTGCAGTCTGTGAGGTGAAGGTACTTCCACAGTACTGTTAGGGAGGGAATTCCAGGATTTTGACCCAGCGACGATGAAGGAAAGGCGATATATTTCCAAGTCAGGATGCTGTGTGACTTGGAGGGGAACTTGGAGGTGGTGTTGATCCCATGCACCTGCTGCCCTTGTCCTAGGTGGTAGAGGTCGTGGGTTTGAGAGGTGCTGTTGAGTTGCTGCAGTGCATCGTGTAGATGGTACACACTGCAGCAACGGTGCGCCAGTGCTGGAGGGAGTGAATGTATAAGGTGGTAGATAGAGTGCCAACCAAGCGGCTGCTTTGTCCTGGATAGTGTCGAGCTTCTTGACTATTGTTGGAGCTGCACTCATCCAGGCAACTTTTTTTTATTCGTTCATGGGATGTGGGCGTCGCTGGCAAGGTCAGCATTTATTGCCCATCCCTAGTTGCCCTTGAGAAACTGGAGCGTATTCTATCACATTCCTGACTGTGCCTTGTAGATGGTGGAAAGGCTTTGGGTAATCAGGAGGTGAGTCACTCGCCTCAGAATACCCAGCCTCTGTTGCACTGTTGTTTACTGCTTTATAAACTGCAGTTTGACTGCAGTCATGGGTGGTCTGGTAGGGCTGCCTGCAGGGCTGGAGGTCGAGGGTGAGCAGAAAGGGAGACAGCAGAGAGCAAGAGTAGTTGCATCAAGATGGATGAGGAGGCCACTGCACAGGTGACCATATCCACAGCGGGTATTCAGGGAGCACTTCTACTTCAACCTCACTGTGGAGCAATGTGTGAAGCGCCAAAACTTCACCAAGGAGGCTTCTACCGGGCTATGTCACCGGCAATAGCTACAACTGAAGCCTCACACCAGGGCATGGACAGCACTGCTTGTGGCCATCAACGTCACAGTGACCCTTAACTTTTATGGCACGGCTCCTTTCGGGTTGCAGCAGGTAACATCACAGTTCAGAGTCCACTGCTGTATCAGGGAGGTCACTGAGGCGCTCTACACTAGGAGGAACACCGACATCTCGTTCCCCATGGAAAGAAAAGCAGGACGAGGAAGCAATGACCTTCACCGGCATTGCAGGCTTCCGCAAGGTGCCATAGAATACACCCACATTGCTTTCTGTGCTCCCTATCATCAGCCTGCCATCTTTATCAATCATAAGGGATTCTAGTCCCTCAAACTACAGCTGGTTTGTGACAACCGGCAGCGCATCGTGCAGGTCTGTGACTCGTCCATCCTGCGCCAGTCTCCTGTGCTGCCTTTATTCCAACCAGGCCGTCTAGTTACAGTCTAGCTACTGGGTGATGGAATACCCCCTGCAGACATGGCTCATGACTCCTGTCAAGACCCTGGGAACAGCTGTAGCACTGGTCTGCAATGAGAGCTACAACGTCACAAGACATGATCAAACAAACATATGCTTCCGCTGCTGAATCATTCCGGAGGAGCTATGCAGTACACCCCTAAGCCGTTACCTAGATTTGTGCTCATCTACATGCTGCATAATTTTGCGATAATGAGGGACCAGCCATTACCACCACCTGGGAAACAAGAAGTGCAGCAAGAGTAAGAGGATGAGAATGGAGGCATCAGTGCCCCTAGCTGCCAGAGCTCTGAGAGCAGCTCATCCAAGAGTGCTTTACCTAAATCATCCCTCCCATCTCCAATACACCAATGGTCCCACAATTCTTACCACCGTCCTTACTACCACCCTCCGATTACCTTCCTTCAGTCCAGGCTTATGGATCTTGCCCTTCACTATAAATATAAACACCACCAAATCCAGAACAGAAAACAGATTGATCAAACAACTCAATTCCACCTCTATCCAACTGTGAACAGAAATAATTAGGAATCACCCTTGTGCAACCCCTTAGTGCCTGTCTTGTGTGCTTCCTATCCTAGTGCTCCTATGAAGTCCTAGTGACTGCAACTTGGGAGGTGGAAGGCTGCTGAGCTTCCATTGATGGCCGTGCTGGGCGACCTCAAGCAGCTCTGGGCCTTGAGGGCCTGGCTGCAGACTGTGTGGGCCAGCTGGCTGGGTGCCACTAACAAGGGCACTGGCAGAGTGGCTGGCGGAGAACAGGTGCCTCTCCCCTGGAGCCAAGGCCACTCTCCTGGGACTGCACCTCAGCACTCCTGCGGCTCTGCATGAGAACAGAGGACTGCTCTGATGCTTTGGAGGCCCCTGTTAACAGTGACCCCGAAAGCCAAGGTGGCAGCCGTCTGCACTTCCATGGCAGCTGTGAGAGGCTCCATGATGGTGGGCGGCACTGTCTTATTGATGGAGCTGACTGCTCGGTTCAAGTTGGACAGAATGGCTTCCATGCTCTGCTTGAAGCCTTGACAGAAGTTGGAGCTGGACTCCTCTATGCTCTGTTACATTGTGTGCAAGCTCTCTGGCAGACTGCCAAGTGCACCTAGCTTTTGCTGGTATATGCCCATCAACTGCCTTTGGTAGGCCGAGCCCTTGAAGTCAACATCTGAGTCCTCTGTAGCAGAGCTAGTATGCAAACTCACCCTCCAATGAGCTGACACCTGTGGTGTCCTATTCCCCTACCCTGGCTTTTGCACGTGTGCCTGGTGATTCACCACACAAAGACCCTGCCTCTAGCCTAGCCTCCAAAGTATGCGTCGTGCCAGAATCTGAGCTGGTGCTTGTGAGGGTGAGATCGAGTGATGCTGTATCATCAGGGAAGCTGGCCTCCTCTTCCTCACGTGGCAGATGTATATTCATATCGTCAGCACCTGAAATGAAAGAGAGGGAGAAGGGTTTGCTTTTAGTGTAAAGGGAGAGCAGAGAGAGAGAGAGAAGTAGCTGGTGAAAGCATCTGCAGTTTGTCATGCAGAGTGTTTAAGGTGAGATAGAAGGAATAAGGGAAAAAGAGGATAAGGTGTGAAGAAACCTTGCACAACATCTCCAGCATTTCTAGTCGCCATGGCCTCGACCCTGCCCGTGGCCAGCACACATCCTTTGATGGGGGCGAGAGTGTGAAGGTGGGCTTGACCTCCTCCGCTGGTAACATGCTATCTGGAGTTGTTAGTGACCTTTTGAAGAAAGAAAGGAGCGTGTCAGTGATAGTCTTGTGAGGTGTTTAGAGAATGTCTATTTTCATGGCATACTTGGTATGCAGTGAGGTTTAGGGAAGTGAGTATGTAAAAAGGATGAGAAAGTGGTGTGGTGCAGTGATTGTAGGATAGTGAAGTGGGCGAGAGGAGTATTGTGAGTAATGAGGCTGGAGGTGTGAGCAGAGAGTAAGAGAGCAGTATTCTTACCTTGATAACCCTGGTAGGTCATTGAACTTTTTGTGACATTGCAACCATGTCCTTGGAGCTAAGCTCCTAGCATTGATGTCCTCAGTGATCTCTTCCCACTGGCGACAGAGTTGTTGCCTGGAAGGCTTTAAAGAAGAACTTAAGAAATAGGAACAGGAGCAGGCCATTCGGCCCCTCGAACCTACTCTGGCATTCAGTAAGATCATGGCTGATCTTCTACCTCAACTCCACCTTACCGCACTATCCCCATATCCGTTGATTCCCTTAATATCCAAAAATCTATCGATCTCTGTCTTGAATATACTCAATGACTACAGCCCTCTGGGGTAGAGAATTCCAATGATTCACAACCCTTTGAGTGAAGAAATTTCTCCTCATCTCAGTCCTAAATGGTCGACCCGTTATTCTGAGACTGTGACCCCTGGTTCTAGACTCCCCAGCCAGGGGAAACATCTTCCCAGCATTTACCCTGTCAAGCCTTGTAAGAATTTTATATGTTTCAATGAGATCACCTCTCGTTCTTCTAAATTCTTGGGAACATAGGCCTAGACTCCTCAATCTCTCCTCATAGGACAAACACCCCCCCCCCCCGCCATCCCAGGAATCTGCCCTGGGGGAAAGAGGATGTCCCTCCTCCTGTCCACTGCCTGCACCAGGGCCGCCAAGGCAGCATCAGAAAACCTTGGTGCCCTCTCAGAGCTTGTTGCAAGCATTTCTGTGTTGAACTATTTCCTTTCTTCTGCAGCCAGAGTACACCTCCCCTTTAAGAGATGCTGGCTGCCTTTAAGTGGTGTCAGAGATGCCTGATATCCAGCCCCCCAAACAGGCTACTTGCGCTATTCATTTGTTGCACGCCTGACTCACGATAATGAACGGGCAGCACAAATATTACATGATGCCTGGAACAACACCAACAAGCATCTGAGTTTATGTTTTAATGAACAAATCACAATATAATAAGCCCACGAGAGCATCTACTGCCCAAAGGGTTCATATTTAAGCACTCTTATTACATAGACAGAAAATTGCTGTCAGTACTTTATTATACAATATTTACTAGTACTTCATCAGGGATCATGCTGTGAACTTACATGGTAGAGAGACTTTCCTCTCTATTTGCTCCAAGAATAAGTGGGCAACACGGTGGCATAGTGGTTAACACTGTTGCCTCACAGCGCCAGGGACCCGGGTTCGAATCCGGCCACGGGTGACTGTCTGTGTGGAGTTTGCACATTCTCCCCGTGTCTGCGTGGGTTTCCTCCGGGTGCTCCGGTTTCCTCCCACAGTCCAAAGATGTGCGGGTTAGGTTGATTTGGCTATGATAAATTGACCCTTAGTGTTAGGGGGATTAAATACGTGGGGTTACGGGGATAGGGTGGGATATGTGTCGGTGCAGGCTCGATGGGCCGAAATGGCCTCTATCTGCACTGGGGATTCTGTGATTCTGTGTGATAATAACTGTCTTCTAGGTTTGGGAATTTCTGTTCTCCTTTTAATAAACTACTTGGAATATGCATAAAAGTCTCTCAATATAATAATAGTAGTCTTTGCATTTTCATAGGATCTGCGAAGGATTCTCGATTTAGGGCATTTCACTGTCGCGCTGAATTTAACCTGGAATATAAAAAATGCTGACTACAATGTGGCTGTTATTAAGAAGTGCATCCAGCTTCTGGATTCTGGGATTATCAGGTAATGTTTTCCAACAAGTTTTTAGGACATCTCAATTTTCTGCTTCATTTTATACAGAACTAAATCGGCCATTGGAAATTCCAATTCTACATTTTTCAGTTTTCTCTTTTCTTCTCTCCTCAGTGAAGATAGTATTTTGTGTCGGGGTATAATTCTACAGGTACCAGTTGTTCTCCAGTCCCTCACCCAAGTGTCCATTCTTTATGTGCGATCCTGGACAACGAGGTTTGGCAGGCTATGAGAAGCCCAATCTTGTTCTCACCCAATGTCTACATACACCCAGGGAGGGAATTTTAACCTAAAAAAATCATGTGGATTTGGCGCATGGGGGTAGTTAAATTGTTAAAGATCGGAATCCCAACCTGAACCCGCCTCCAACCCACCCACTTCCAGTTTTAACGGAGGCAGGGCAATGGGGGCGGGTGGCCAACCCGCTGCCAGGAGGTGGGACATAAATTTAAATATTACAATGAGGCTGGAAGCCTCTTTAACCTCTATTTTGTTTTTAACTGCAGCTGGACGGGTTTTACACACTGCGTAAAACCTGGCAGTGTCAGCAGGGCGAGGACTGCTGCATCCAGGAGGTAAGTGCCTTTATACCTACCTCCTGGATCCAGGGTCCCTACCTAACCCACCCTCCCCACGAGGCCTCCCCCGTCCCCCAGGCCTCTGATATCTCCACAAGACCTCCGATCTCTCTCTGCACGAGGCTTCCATCACCGCACCAGGCCTCTGATCTCTCCACGAGGCCTCCCCGCCCCCCCCCCCCCAAGGCCTCCGATCTCTCAACGAGGCCTTCGCCACCGCACCCCCCCCCCCCCCCCCACACCCACTCCAGTTCTCCGACCTCTGATCCACTTTGGGGGCCCCCTTACCCCGATCTACTCCTGGGCAAACCTCCAATCGATCTACTCCTGGGCAAGCCTCCGATATACTCCTGGGCAAACCTCCGATCCTCCGATCTATTGCTGGGCTGACCTCCACCACTCCCCCACCCCCAGATCTATTGTTGGGCCGACCCCCCCCCCCCCCCCCCCCCCCCCAATCTGTTCTATTGCTGGGCCGACCCACACACAAACCCTCTCTCCCTCCTCTGTGCAGCCGAGTGCTGCAGGCCTACCCGCCCGGAGCCAGCCAGCCTCTCAATCTGGCTGGTTGTGGGTGGGAAACAGAGGCCTCACATGCAAATCAGGCCCTGCTGTTAAAGTCGGCAGGACCTGCGGGAAACCCGTTCTCCGGGGTTTCCTGTCTGCATCGGAGTCCCGCCTCCCCCAACCCGCCTTCCCATGAAAATCCAGCCCCCACTTTCTATCAGAAGTCATCAAATAGCAATCAAGAGAGCCTGATTTTTACCATTCTCAGCCCATGGAGGTGCAGAGGCTCATTGTGACACATCTTCTGTCACTCTGGCTGAGATTAACTAACTCAGCACAAACCTGTAATCGAACCTAAGGGCTTCTTGAATGAGCCTACACTGTGGTGCCCTTATGCACTGACCCCACTGGAGATTGTGGTAAGTCTTTGGAAGGATACTTAATGTGCTTGAAGCAGCTGGGCACAGTTTGATGCCCTCCTGCCAAATGAAGCTGGAAAATTTGGTGCCTGTCCACTCATTGCCCACGCCCCACCTCCCTCAATCCTAGCCATGTCCCCCTCCACTCCCTGTGTAAGAGGGCCGATCAAGATTTTTTTTAAAATAAAATAAAAATTAACTTTTCTTTGCAGGTCCATACTGCTTGCCTGGCATGATCACCCCGAGTGGGGCACACGTCCACCCACCTGAAGGCCAGTATGCCTAATCTCACTTGACGCCCCTTGACGTAAAGGGCAGGCAGAGGTTCGCCCCTTACAAGGCATAAAGGAAGATCTAGTGCGATAGCTTCCTGCTGTTTTCTGGTGGGTCCGCCAGTGTCCCACTGGAGTTATAGGAGGAGACCAGTCAAGACCCCGTGGATTTCTGAGGCCTATATATTTAGCAGTCTCTTGAGGAAGACTATGCGGTCATAAATCTGCAGCCCTTCAGGTACACTCCTGCTGTAAATATACCCTGAACTCACCAGAAGGGCTGGAACCTAGGCTGGGACCCAGATATGCCTTCGCCCAGCTTTACACAGGTATTCCCATTCAGCCTTGGGGATAGATCATCTTCCTGGCCCAAACAAGGCCTGTGGCATTGGATAGTGTGGGGCCGTAGGCAGTGCTCCCAATTCCAGGAGTTTCTACATCCTCGGCCTCTCAGAGGTCTGGCAGATTAGTTGTGGGCGCTGCCTGGGGATCCAGGCTGTGACCGTGACCTGGAACCCTGAAGATTTAATTAATTTTTTCATTTTTAAAGTGGCCTCCTTACAAAAGGGGCAAAGGGGAAAGAAAATCTACTTTATGGGGGAGACCAAGCACCCCCTCCGTCTGGACCCACCAACTAGCATTGCAGTGAGTGGGTGACCAAGATGCGTTACTAGTGGCGCCGGTGCGTGCAATTGGAATGCAAAGTAGAGACCCTCTCTTTGATCCCGGAAAATCTGCTGGGGTTCAGGTCAGCAGGAGAGTTTCCCATTGACTACATCCCAGTGCTTACAGATTTTCTCTGGTCCCACTCCACCACTGTATGTATGGCAGGGCAAGATTCCTTACCCGTCCGTTGTTAGTGCCATTGACCTCGTCTCAATTTCCGAAGTCGGTCATTTGAAGGTTTTGGGCCAGTGCCTGCACCAATAGTGCACACCTTGGGGGGTGGGGTGATTCTGCCAGTCAAAGGTTTTTACAAAATGATTAAAGAACTTTTTGAAATTCCCAGTTTCCCCACTCTAATTGATTAATTGCAGTAAGGACCCCTTCCCCTTAGCGTTGCAAAGGTGCAAATGACAGGAAATACCTTGTATGACATGTTCCTTTCATGGCATTGTCATTGCCACAGCCCCACTTGAAAGGAATTGTTGTTGTCAGGTAAAAAAGGGAAGAGGAGATGACACAGCATTCTGTTCCAAATCCTGCCCAGATTACTGTATTGCCATACTGAAAAGGGAGAGGAAATTCGGGGCTACATGTCTACCAGAAAATAAAAAGTTAATTTGAAATATAAATTCCCATATTTAGTAGTATCAAAATGCTCTGGATGTCAGGGGGAAAAATTCGGTGGCGCCCCCTTTGGGGCGATAATTTCGCGAGGGCGCTACTTTTAGATCCCCGAAAAAGTTACCACCCCTGCATTGTAAATTCAGTGATGGCGTCCTAAACAGGAGGCGGGGGGCGACTGGAAGCGCTCCCCCTCCTTCCTGGGGCACTACTAGTGAATATCGCGACGCTATGTGCAACAGCGCCATGTGCGTCGGCATGTAGCGCCACGGTATTGCAGGCCTCCCTCCCCTGATTAAAGGGGAGGGGCCTAGTGCTGCGCACACCGGGGCCTTGCTCGACCACTGGGGAGCGGGGTGCCGGGAAAGCAGCCCGGCACTCAAGGAGTGTCGGGCTGAGCGATCGTGGCTGGCACCCTGAATAAAAAAGGGGATGGGGGCAGTGCTGGCAGGCGGACAAAAAAAAATGGCTGCCCGACACCTGCCCTTTAACTTGCGTTGCCGCGGCTACAAAAACGCCACCCTGACCCTGTCGGATATATCGTCCGGCGATAGGTCAGGGGGCGCAACTGAAGTTTGCGGCTGGGGCGTTGCGCACAGCGATGATGTCATGGCCGGAGGCACAGTGCCGCGGGACGCTACTGCCGCCGCTTACCTCACACTGAATTTCGCGGGAGGCATTAGCGGTGCTGCACCCGGGCGCTAGGAGCTTTGCCCTGGGGGCGCCAATGGGAGACGCAAAGCAACCCAATTTTTCCCCTTTAGTATTCAGTAATTCATGTTGTGCTGACATTTGTAAGCAGAGTCTGAGCACTTATGGTTTATATATCACACCATTCAGACTTCATGATTTTATTTTTGTATTCGTCCATGGATGTGGGCATCACTGGCAAGGCCAGCATTTATTGCTCATCCCTAGTTGTGGTGAGCCGCCGCCTTGAACCACTGCAGTCCGTGTGGTGAAGGTACTCCCACAGTGCTGTTAGGGAGGGAGTTCCAGGATTTTGACCCAGCGACGATGAAGGAACGGCGATATACTTCCAAATCAGGATGGTGTGTGACTTGGAGGTGGTGGTGTTCCCATGCGCCTGCTGCCCTTGTCCTTCTAGGTGGTAGAGGTTGTGGGTTTGGGAGGTGCTGCCGAAGAAGTTGGCGAGTTGCTGCAGTGCATCTTGTAGATGGTACACACTGCAGCCACGGTATGCCAGTGGTGGAGGAAGTGAATGTTTAAGGTGGTGAATAGGGTGCCAATCAAGCAGGCTGCTTTGTCTTGGATGGTGTCGAGCTTCTTGAGTGTTGTTGGAGCTGCACTCATCCAGGCAAGTGGAGAGTATTCCATCACATTCCTTACTTGTGCCTTGTAGATGGTGGAAAGGCTTTGGGGAGTTAGAAGGTGAGACACTCGCCGCAGAATACCCAGCCTCTGACCTGCTCTTGTTGCCACAGTATTTATGTGGCTGGTCCAGTTAAGTTTCTGATCAATGACTCCCAGGATACTGATGGTGGGTGATTTGGTGATGGTAATGCCGTTGAATGTCAAGGGGTGGTGGTTAGACTCTCGCTTGTTGGAGGTAGTCATTGCCTGGCACTTGTGTGACACGAATGTTACCTGCCACTTATCAGCCCAAGCCTGAATGTCGCCAAGGTCTTGCTGCATGAGGGCATGGACTGCTTCATTATTTGAGGAGTTGTGAATGACATTGCACACTGTGCAGTCATCAGCGAACATCCCCACTTCTGACCTTATGTTGGAGGGAAGGTAATTGATGAAGCAGCTGAAGATGGTTGGGCCCAGGACACTGCCCTGAGGAACTCCTGCAGTGATGTCCTGGTGCTATGCTGATTGACCTCCACAACCATCTTCCTTTGTGCTAGGTATGACTCCAGCCAGTGGAGAATTTTCCCCAATTCCGATTGACTTCAGTTTTACTAGGGCTCCTTCATGCCACACTCGGTCAAATGCTGCCTTGATGTCAAGGGCAGTCACACTCACCTCACCTCTGGAATTCAGCTCTTTTGTCACTGCCTTATAATTTCCTCCACAGTATCCATTTTTTATATACTCACATAACTCGATTTGCATAGAATTTCAAACCCAGTTAAATTGTGGATGTGCTCAAGCTCATTTATGATATAATGCTTCAATCTATATGTTTAATGTTTATTTTATCCCATAGTCAGAACTTTAGGATTGATTGATTTGGTCAGACCTTTTTAAAATTAAAATGAAATTTAGCGGAAGGTGATGCAAGGCCACCAGTGACTGAGACCGCGATTTTGCCAGCTATGAGAGGGCGGGTTTGGAGGCGGGTCCGGAGTTAAAATCAAAATGATTGACGGTGGGTTGCGAATCCGCTGCCATCCTGCCTCCACTCAACTTTACAAAGTGTTGGGTCTGCGAGTCCCGATCAGACCTGACACCAAGCGGCAGGAGAGCCACTTAAGGCAGTTAACAGCTTATTAACTGCCTGGATAATTCTATTTGGAGAGGCTCTTCCCATTTTGCAACATTTTCAGCGTGTTGCACGTCTTGCGACAAACACGCCAGCTGATTGTGCCAGGTTCAGCAACTAGCTGAATACTTGACAGCTGCACCTGCAGCATAAAAGCTGACCTGGTCACCACATTACAGGAAAGATGTGATTGCACCAGAGCGGGTACAGAGGAGATTTACAAGGATGTTGCCGGGAGTAGAGAATCTTAGCTATGAGGAAAGACTGGATAGGCTGGGTCTGTTTTCCTTGGAACAGAGGAGGCTGAGGGGAGACCTTATTGAGGTGTATAAAATTATGAAGGGCATCGATAAAGTGGATAGAAAGGACCTATTTCCCTTAGCAGAGGGGTCAAAAACCAGGGGGCACAGCTTTAAAGTAATTCGGGGAAGGTTTAGAGGGGATTTGAGGGGAAATTTCTTCACCCAGTGGGTTGTGGGGATCTGGAACTCACTGCCTGAAAGGGTGGTAGAGGCAGGAACCCTAACCACATTTAAAAAGTACTTGGATGTGCACTTGGGATGCTCCAACCTGCAGGGCTACGGACCAAGAGCTGGGAAGTGGGATTAGGCTGGATAGCTCTTTGTTGGCCGGCGCGGACTCGATGGGCTGAAATGGCCTCCTTCCGTGCTGTAACTTTCTATGATTCTATGATGATGATTCTGTAACATGAGTTCACTTTCAGATGGCAGAACTTTCTGTTTTGAGGTTTTGGAAGACATTTTGTAGGTGTATTGAGGTTGTAAGTGTTTAATCTGAGATCCATATGCACTGTGACCTCCTTGGAATACCCTCTCCCCACATTGACTGAGTGCTTATAGCATCTCTTCCTCAACTGAGATATAAAGCAGCAGATTGGGAACCATTTATACCCTCTCATCCTCGTCCTCAGAATTGGAGGAAGAACAGCCGCGGCAGCAGCAGCACCAACAACAGGAGCGCCAACCTTCTCCTCAGTCACCTGATGCTGCACAGGGCAGAGGACGTCAGCGCAGGGCTGCACCGCGCCGCTGGAGATACCCCCAACACAGGGTTTACAGGCCGAGGATGAGCTTTCTCAACATGAGTGAGCAGCAGTACCAAAGGAGGCTGAGACTTTCGCGAGAGGTAGTCGCTGATGTCTGCACAATGCTGCACCAACACCTGCAGCCCAGAGGAGTGGGTGGACACTCCTTACCAGTGGCTGTCAAAGTCACCATCGCACTCAACTTCTTTGCTTCAGGGTCCTTCCAGGGATCAGCAGCAGACATAAGCGGCATCTCCCAGTCGGCCGCACACAGTTGCATCACGCAGGTTACCGATGTCCTCTTTGCCAAGTCAAACAGTTCCATCCACTCTCCACGGATGAAGCAAGTGTTACCGTGTCTGCGGTTGGCTTTGCAAAAATGGCAGGCTACTCCAGGCCAGATTCGTGTAACTTTATGCAGCAAACACATGTGGCTAGCACATGGAATTGAGTGTCTGCACGGCCTTCTTAACACACCATACAGCATCTGTACAATAAACTGTGCTTTCCTATCGCTCTCCCCACCATCATTACAGATGAAAGGTGCCCTGATCCCTCACTGTGCAACTTCCATTTCTGAGCGCACATAGGCCAACTCTTTGAATCTTTGACATCGCATTTCTTTAATACAATTGAAATAATGATGAGAAACGTCACTTTGTATTATATCAAAACACCCAAGTGACTACCCTTGTGACTATTTGTGTGTTAACTTTCTCTTACGCATGCTTCTACGTGGTGCTTCCCCTGTGGCTTCAGCAGATGTAGAGGCAGCTTGCTCACTTCTCTGCTGCGCCTGCTTAGATGCCTTTGACGGGTGTCCTCTGGGTTTTGAAGCTTGGGAGGGCTCCGCAACAGTCTGCTCCTCCTGCTGCTGTGCAGGGGCTGAGACGGCCATCTCAGTTGGGTGAGGAATCTGGGGCTCTGACCGAGGGCTCCTCAGTGACATGGGAGTGTGAGCGCTTGGAGAGGAGCCCCCACTTCCTTGTTGTCGACCACCAACATCCCTCTCATGGGTCACCCGCACTTCACTGCTAGCAAGTAGCTGGAGAGGACCTTGCTGCACATCAGTGGGGCCATGAGGACCCATTTCTGTGCTGACATTCCTCATAACAAGGACATCCATGCACCTCTGGTTTCTCTCAATAGATGCCCATCTATCCTCTATAGATGACCATCTATTTAGAAGTGTTACCATGTTCTGCTGTGTCTGGCGATTTATGTCCTCCATGGAGGTTGCCATCCTTTCCATGGTGGCCCCTACATTCGCCATTGCGTGCACCATGGCATTGCTCATGTTTGACATGGACTCCTCCATTCTCTGCACACTTGCAGTTACCGTGGTTGAAAACCCTGTCAGAGACTCCTGAAGCTCCAGCATCGCTCTCTTTCTGGATGGCCCCAGAGGCACAGCGTCCACATGCAGCTGAGCAGAGCTAGGAGCGTCCAGCGCCCTCCAACATGGACTCTCCTCTGCCGTCCCTGTCTTCACCATCTGCTGATGCTCACTTGTGAGCTGTGATACACCAGGTGACATCACTAATCTATCTCGCAAAGGACCCATCGAGGTGTGTGTCTCTGTGCTGGTGCTGGGTGCACCCATTTCTGCTGACGCTGCTCCCTCAGAGGCTGCAGCTTCCTCTGAGGAGTCGTCCGGCTCTTCCTCCTGGACAGTGGGGAGAGGGGCTCTCGATGGTCCTGTGGGGGAGTAACGGCATAAGTTAGACATGTGATATTTAGGTATCAGACACATCCTATTGTGCAGATGATCAGAACTCAATGTGTATGAACAGCAGATGCCATATCAGTCACTCATGAAATCTAAATGAGAGGGTTGCAAATCTATTCAGTCATCAGCTTGCTCTACTGCGCCCATCTCTCCGTCCCCCACTTTCAGCTCTGCTGCACCTCCGACGATCTCGATAGCAGCCTTGGTTAAATGCACCATGGAAGGTGGCCCTCCTCCTGTCCTCCCCCTCTCCCTCTTATTGTGGGCTCTCTTTTCCTGAAATGAGGGAGACAAGTGGAGTTTGAGCGGGAATGTTGGAGTGAGTGTAGAGAATCCATAGCATAGATGCTTAGAGGGAGGCAAAGATGGAGTGAGGTGCCAATACCAAGGGCCATCCCTGTGCGTTGTTAGTTGTTGTCATTGCATAACAGTGAGTGTGAGGGGTGCATAGTAGAATGGTGCAGTGATTCTGTACATAGAGAGAGAGGGATGGTTAAGGGTGCAAGGGATGTAAGGGTAACTTGGGATGTGCAGGAGTGGGTTGACAATGCAGAGTGCTGGTGATGAGAAGAGATGGGGAGTAGATTGAAGGTAAGTGTGATGTTATACTCACTTTTGCTGAGCGTAGCAGATCATTGAACCTTTTCCTGCACTGAACCCAGGTGCGTGCACACAAAGACCTGGCACTAACCTCCTCAGCAATTTGCAGCCAGGCTGCCTTGGTTTGCTGAGGAGGCTTCCTACGTCCATTGGAGGGAAACAGAACCTCCTTGCGCCCTCTCACTACCTCCACAAGAGCATGGAGGGAGGAGTCATCAAATCAGGGAGAAGCCTTGGTTCTTGCAGCAGTCATCTCGTAAACAATACCACTGAGAAGCATCAGAAAGTTAATAAAACCCAAAGGCTGCATGGGCCCCTTAAATGCAGCTGAATCGAAGACGTCAGCAGAGGCGAGCAGCAGATCCGAACCTACTGATCGGGCCGGGTAACGCGCACGGCTGGCTTAATAAGCCTAGTTAGCTCAAAATCCTAATCGCAGTGTGGCTGAAACTGGCAGCAGGACCGGAACCCGTCGAGCAGCGAACCCGCCTCCGATGGCAAAATCGTGGCCTGAGTGTTTAACATTAATTAGTTTAATACAAACATCATGCTGTTCAAGTTTACAATATCTGCCCTACCTTGAATTTTAGGAATGAAGCTTTGCTATCTGTCATCGCAGGGACACAGCACCTCATAATTTTTTTAAACACCTTTTATTTAGGATTTTATAATACAAAAAGGGGGAAAAAACAAGACAAGGAAACCTATCAGCATATGCGTGCCAAAAAATAGTAACAACTTTCTAATAATATTGTATATCAGAAAATAAATCTTGTTTAGAGATGAAGCAGGTCACTATCAGTGCAGTGCCATAAACACTGGGTCAGTAAGGTAGCATGAAACACCTGGATCTCTGCTGTCTTAGGATAGTGCTGAATTTACTCCCACTATTGAACCTCTGTAGTTCTGGCACACCACACTGGTGGTTTGAGTAACCTTGTGGCAAGGCTTTTGAGTTGACGTTATAGACTTATACAGAATGTTGAAATTCGGCTGCAACAGCACTTGTGTCCCTGTGTAAGTATAGAGTTCGGGCTTAAATGCTGCCACATCTATAATGCTGCTACTGTCATACGGTCAATGGATGGCCCAAAAATCCTCAATGCTGTAAAAAGTGGATTCTTTTCTCGGCACCACCCTAATTAATTCTACAAGTCTGCAGCACTTTTGACATCACAGACTTCAGGAGCCAGAGGACTGGCAGATAGCTAACGTTATACCTATATTTAAGAAGGGAGATAGAACATGTCCAGGGAACTATAGACAGTCAGCTTAACATCGGTGTTAGGAAAGTTAATGGAATGCCTACTGAAGGCGAAAATAGAAATACATCTCGAAACCAAAAATATAATAATGAATAGTCAGCATGGATTTCGAAAGGGAAAGTCTTGCTTGACCAACCGCATTGACTTCTTTGAAGAGGTAACAACGAGAGTAGACAAGGGTAATGCAGTAATTGTAATATATCTAGATTTCCAAAAGGCTTTCGATAAGGTACCAGATAATAGACTAATGAATAAGGTCAGAGCATGCGGAGTCAGTGGACAAGTAGCTAGCTGGCTGCAAGACAGAAAGCAGAGAGTAGGGGTAAAGGGTAGCTATTCAGCGTGGCAGAAGATGGGAAGTGGGGTCCCACAAGGATCAGTGTTGGGACCACTGTTGTTCACAATTTAGATTAACGATTTAGACTTTGGAATCAAAAACACAATTTCTAAATTTGCAGATGACACCAAATTGGGGTTGGTATAGTCAATACTGAGAAGGATTGCAACAAATTACAAGAAGACACTAATAAACTTGCAGAATGGGCATATAATTGGCAAATGAATTTCAACACAGATAAGTGTAAGGTATTACATTTTGGTAAGAAAAATAAGGAGGTCACATATCACTTGGAAAATGAGAATCTAAATGGAGTAGAGGAGCAAAGGGATCTGGGAGTACAAATACACAAATCACTAAAAGTAGCTACGCAGGTTAATGAGGCCATAACAAAAGCAAACCAAGCCCTAGGGTTTATTTCTAGAGGGATAAAATTGAAAAGTAGAGAAGTTATGCTAAACTTGTATCGAACCTTGGTTAGATCACACTTGGAGTACTGTGTACAGTTCTGGTCGCCATATTATAAAAAGGATATAGAGGTACTGGAGAGGGTGCAAAAAAGATTTACAAGGATGATACCAGAACTGCGAGGTTATACCTATCAGGAAAGGATGAACAGGCTGGGTCTCTTTTCTCTTGAAAAGAGAAGGCTGAGGGGTGACCTAATAGAGGTCTTTAAAATTATGAAAGGTTTTGATAGAGTAGACACAGAGAGAGTGTTTCCACTTGTGGGGAAGAGCAAAACTAGAGGCCATCAATATAAGATAGCAAGAAATTAAATAGGGAATTCAGAAGACACTTCTTTACCCAGAGAGTGGTGAGAATGTGGAACTCGCTACCACAGGGAGTAGTTGAGGCGACTAGTATAGATGCATTTAAGGGGAAGCTAGATAAGCATATGAGAGAGAAGGGAATAGAGGGTTCTGCTGATAGAGTTAGATGAGGAAAGATAGGGGGAGGGTTGAGTGGACTGTTTCTGTGATGTATATTCTTTGGAATTCTATGTACTCATGAGGCTTCCAATTATTGCATCTGTGGATCAGCAAAATAGATATATTACAAGAACCCAGTCACGGTGCAGGGTTTGCCCAGCAGACCCACATTGTGTTGCCAAGTCCACATTGCTATCTGCATTTATTCTGTTCTCCTCACTGTATGGTTGAATTTTAATGTTAGTAGATGGGGCTAATGGGAACATCCCCTGCCTCCTAACATTAGAAGATTCACGTTAAGAGCACTTAAGAACTTTTAGAATTTTGTACTGAAATGCAGTTATACAGCATGCTAAGAGCTTGAACCCCAAATAGTGCTTGGGCTTTTGCATCATTGTATGCTTAGGTTGTGTTCTAATGTGGTTTCAGCACTAACAGCAGAGCAAAACTGGGTCATTCATTTCAGTGCAAATATGTTGCTCTGTGGTAGCTTACAGGGGATCTCCATACAGTCTGCATGCCCACAGTAGCACTTGCCTTAAGAGTGAAATATTACCTTCCAGTGGACTGGGCATTTTCTGGAAGCTCTTTGTAGAGAAAATTTTTCACCAGTTCTATTTATTTTTGAGCCATTGGCCCTGTATTTACAGGGAGGTGGGGAGGGTACAGGTGAGGCTGAAATCCACCGACGAATCCGGCAAGGCCTGGTACAGGGAGATGATGGCATTTGTAAATTAAACAAAATCCTGTAAAAAAAAAAAAAAAAAATCCTGTAAAAGGAGAAGTGTGAGGTAATGCATTTGGGGAGGGCTAGCAAGGAAAGGGAATACACATTAAATGGTAGGACACTGAGTAGTGTAGAGGAACAAAGGGACCTTGGAGTGCATGTCCACAGATCCCTGAAGGTAGCAGGCCAGGTAGATAAGGTGGTTAAGAAGGCATACGGAATGCTTGCCTTTATTAGCCGTGGCATAGAATACAAGAGCATGGGGGTTATGCTTCAACTGTATAAAACACTAGTTAGGCCTCAGCTAGAGTACTGTGTGCAGTTCTGGTCACCACATTACAGGAAAGATGTGATTGCACTAGAGAGGGTACAGAGGAGATTTACAAGGATGTTGCCAGGAGTAGAGAATCTTAGCTATGAGGAAAGACTGGATAGGCTGGGTTTGTTTTCCTTGGAACAGAGGAGGCTGAGGGGAGAACTTATTGAGGTGTATAAAATTATGAGGGGCCCAGATAAAGTGGATAGAAAGGACCTATTTCCCTTAGCAGAGGGGTCAAAAACCAGGGGGCACAGATTTAAAGTAATTGGTGGAAGGTTTAGAGGGGATTTGAGGGGAAATTTCTTCACCCAGAGGGTTGTGGGGGTCTGGAACTCACTGCTTGAAAGGGTGGTAGAGGCAGAAACCCTAACCACATTTAAAAAGTACTTGGAAGTGCACTTGGGATGCTGTAGCCTGCAGGGCTACGGACCAAGATCTGGGAAGTGGGATTAGGCTGGATAGCTCTTTGTTGGCCGGCGCGGACACAATGGGCCGAAATGGCCTCCTTCCGTGCTGTAACTTTCTATGATTCTATGAAAAGGTTAAACCATTATTTATTGATATCAGTTCCTTATTGTGGACATTATATCAGGCAGCAGTTCATCATGGCCTCCATTTGATGTTAGGTGCTCACTTTTCAAGTCTGCGCATCAACTCAAATCTATGTTCAAATGGGTCTGCTTTCTGCTTCTGCACAAAAGCTTCCATTTTATTAGAATACGTTTCTACGCCCTTTGCTAATCCAAATATGCAAACATGATTTTCAACATCATTAACCTTACTCATCTCTTCCTCTGCCATTTTCTCCAGTGATTTTATCACACTTCCACACTTTTGACTTGAGTCTGCACTGCTCTAAAGAATAGAGATTACTGTCAGAGAAATTAGCAGAAGAATGCAGCACAATCGCATTCCAATTCTAACAGAGGCATTAAACCATTTATTTTAAATACCTTATTATATGACCCTATTACAATGGTGGACAGAGGAATGTCAGCTGAATGTGTTAAGCATTCATCTACCAGTTTCACCAACATTCATTTTTAGGTTTAAAATCTCAAATTCTCTGATTATGTATTTAATCCCTTTTCCAGCTTCTGGAGGTTAGAACTTCTGCAGTTCAGATAAGGTGACAAAAATGAGGGATAGTATCTTAATCATAGGAGCTCCGGAGGAATAAAAAAAAAATTATTTCCAATTTCTTCCCTTTTCTGCCCTTGTCTTCTGTACTGACTCACGCTGCGGTACAGTTCTACACATTTCAGCAGTCCACCGTAGACCAAATGACCATCCTTCTTGCATGAAATTAGGTAGTGAGTGTTTACAGACAATTTGACTGTGGAGGACATCGTAGCTGAGCCTTATCCCATCCTTATCCAGTGCTAACAAACATACACTTTCCATTAGAAGTCACTGGATAGCAATCAAATTTGGGAGACCTGGATAATTGTTTTTTGTTCTTCCTTACCCTAACTAGTGGCACTGAAGCCAGTTGTAGTACCCCAATTGTTATACCACCTGAGAACAGACCTGAATTACAGATTTCGAAGAAAGGTCCTACGATCTCCTTTTATCATTGTTTACAAATGCATGAACAGGCTAATTGGTTGTTCAGAGTTCTGGGACGGCGCTGAAATGTCCAATATGGCATGTGGTGTCCACGCACTCAATCCGTGCCGGGTATGCACTGTACGCTGTATTGGTTAGGATGTCATGTAGCCGTCCAGATCACCCGCCTGAACCAGGCGTTGGCCCCATTGCCTATGCAGATCGGGGGCCTAATGCCCATTTCAGGCCCATTCCTGAAATTGGTTGGCAGATTATCCTCCTTACTAAAAGATTGTGTAGGGTACAGGCACTGGCTCAGTCGTTAGCCGTGGCTCTGTGGGTAGCACTCTCGCTTCTGAGTCAGAAAGTCATGGGTTCATAGAATCATAGAATGGTTACAGCACGAAAGAAGGCCATTCGGCCTGTCGAACCCACGCCGACTCTCAGGTAGTCCCACTCCCCTGCCCTTTCCCCGTAGCCCTGAAAATGTTTTTCTTTCAGATACTTATCCAACTCCCTTTTGAAAGATAAGATTGAGTCTGCCTCCACCACCCTTTCAGGCAGTGCGTTCCAGATCTTAACCACTCGCTGCATAAAAAAGTTTTTTCTTACGTCGCCTTTGGTTCTTTAGCCAATCACATTAAATCTGTGTCCTCTGGTTCTCGACCCTTCTGCCAATGGGAACAGTTTCCCTCTATCTACTCTGTCCTGACCCCTCATGATTTTGAACACCTCTATCAAATCTCCTCTCAGTCTTCTCAGCTCCAAGGAGAACAACCCCAGCTTCTCCAGTCTGTCAACGTAACTGAAGTCCCTCATTCCTGGAATCATTCTCGTAAATCTTTTCTGCACCTTCTCGAAGGCCTTCACATCCTTCCTAAAGTGTGATGCCCAGAATTGGGCACAGTACTCCAGTTGGGGCCGAACCAGTGTTTTATTCAGGTTCATCATAATTTCCACACTTTTGTACTCTATACCTCTATTTATGAAGCCCAGGATCCTGTAAGCCTTTTTAACTGCTTTCTCAACCTGCCCGGCCACCTTCAGCGATTTGTGCACATATACCCCCAGGTCTCTCTGTTCGTGCACCCCCTTTAGGATTGTACCATTTAGTTTATATGTCCTCTCCTCATTCTTTCTAACAAAATGTATCACTTCACACTTTTCTGCGTCAAATTTAATCTGCCACGTGTCCGCCCATTTCATCAGCCTGTTTATGTTTTCCTGAAGTCTATCACTATCCTCCTCACTGTTCACTATACTTCCAAGTTTTGTGTCATCTGCAAATTTTGAAATTGTGCCCTGTACACCTACGTCCAAGTCATTAATATATATCAAGAAAGGCAGTGGTCCTAGAACTGACACCTGGGGAACACCATTGTATACGTTCCTCCAGTCCGAAAAACAACCGTTCACCACTACTCTCTGTTTCCTGTCACTTAGCCAATTCCGTATCCATGCTGCCACTGTCCCTTTTATTCCATGGGCTTCAACTTTGCTGGCAAGCCTATTATGTGGCACTTTGTCGAACGCCTTTTGGAAATCCATGTACACTATGTCAACTGTATTACCCTCATCAACCCTCTTTGTTATCTCATCAAAAAACTCGATCAAGTTGGTTAAACACGATTTGCCTTTAACAAATCCGTGCTGGCTTTCCTTAATTATTCCACACTTGTCCAAGTGACTGTTAATTTTGTCCCTGATTACTGTTTCTAAAAGCTTCCCCACTACCGAGGTTAAACTGACTGGCCTGTAGTTGCTGGGTTTATCTTTACATCCTTTTTTGAACAATGGTGTAACATTTGTAATTCTCCAGTCCTCTGACACCACCTCCGTATCTATGGAGGATTGGAATATTATAGCCAGTACCTCCGCGATTTCCACCCTCAATTCCCTCAGCATCCTAGGATGCATCCCATCCGCTCCTGATGACTTATCTACTTTAAGTACAGCCAGCCTTTCTAATACCTCTTCTTTACCAATTTTTATACTATCAAGTGTCTCCACTACCTCCTCCTTCACTATCTCTATGGCAGCATCCTCTTCCTTGGTGAAGACAGATGGAAAGTACTCATCTAGTACCTCAGCCATACCCTCTGCCTCCATGCATAGGTCTCCTTTTTGGTCCCTAATCGGCCCCACCCCTCCTCTTATGACCCTTTTACTATTTATATGCCTATAGAAGACTTTTAGATTACCTTTTATGTTGGCTGCCATTGTGTATGCTTTCTCTCCTTTCCTCATTAATTTCAAGACCATTACTAAAGGGCAGATGGCGAAAGAGTCTCGGGACCACCTAGGCCCTGCTGCAGCTTAGGATTTCCTGCAGGGCACTGAACCATATCAGTTCAAATTCGATTGTGCACTTTTATTAAAGGGAATTCATAATTTATGGATATGATTTTATCAGTTTGGGACTGTGATCAATAAAGGTGCATTTAATAATATATTAAGAGGTAACTTTGTCATGGCCCAGATACCTAGGGGCTGGATTGATTTGTGTGGACCCAGTCTGAGTTCAATACTAAGCAATGGTGTCCCATAAAACATCAGTAATAGCTTTTTGCAGCTTAATGTCAACCGAGTCGAAATGTTAATTTTAGAACCGTGAGCCCTGGTTGGTTTTGTAACCCAGCAATGAATCAAATTATGACCATTATTTAATTCACGACAACTGCTACTGCATGTTGATGCTTTACAAGCTTCATCATGATGCTGAGGAAAATGGGTGGCAAAATCTGAATGTCAGAAATAGGTTGACATGAATCTGTCATTCATGACTTATGAAACAATAATGAGTGGCCTGCAGGTGGCGCTGTCCAAGGAGAGTATAAATACTCGGGCACGGGCCCAGCTTGCACAGGACATTCTTAACCGGAACTAGTGAAGGACACAACTAGACCTCCATGTTGTAAAACAGTTGATTAAAGCTTTGTTTAACGCTTAGACCAAGTGCCTAGTAGTTTTCTTACGTCAATTTAATCAACTAACCTGCTCCACGCTCTGAGTGGTTTTGGGAACAGACGGCTACGACTCAAATGGTAGAAGGGAACCAGACATAGTAATCAATCCATCATGGAGAAACTATGCTCCCTGACGCGTTGCATTCCATCAGGTCTCTTCTTTCTATATCCGCCAATGTTACTCCTCACGAACGATTCTTAGGGTTCCAGCGTCACTCCACTCATGGGACGTCCCTACCATCATGGTTGGTAGCTCCTGGCTCCGTGCTACTCCGAAGATTTGTCCGATCCTCCAAGAGTGGTCGACGAGGTGGAACTAACGGATGTCAATCCTACATACGCGTACGTGCGGTACCCTGATGGCCGGGAGTCCACAGTTTCACTTCGGGATCTGGCTCTCTGCCCAACCGGTCCCATGGACCCAATCGATAGAGAGATCCGTATTAATGACGCCGATTCTCCGCGCTCCTCCGAGGATGACGCCCTACCCGGGACATCAAGGGATCTGCCAGCTACTCTGCCAGATCAACCCGGGGAACAGAGCGCTCCCCGCGGGATGGCCACCCGAAGCCAGGACGCCGGTCAATCACCAGCTACTGAACAGGATGAAGCCAGCTCTGCGCCTGTGGGGGCCCGCACCTGGAGTCACGATCTCCCCAGTCCCCCTCAGGTCGATCGAGGCGACACGGGCTCTGCCAGCCCGCCAGTACGAACCAAGCGACCTAGGGACCAAGACACGGTCCGAGGAGACGTGCCTTTCAGCCACAAACGGAGATCCAAACGACTGCGGCTATTCGTAGTCCGATTAATCCGATAAAAGGAAGTCGCCGGACTTCCAATCCTTCAGGTGGGAAGAATGACATGAATCTGTCATTCATGACTTATGAAATAATACTGAGTGGCCTGCGGGTGGCGCTGTCCAAGGAGAGTATAAATACTCGGGCACGGGCCCAGCTTGCGCAGGACATTCTTAACCGGAACTAGTGAAGGACACAACTAGACCTCCATGTTGTAAAACAGTTGATTAAAGCTTTGTTTAACGCTTAGACCAAGTGCCTAGTAGTTTTCTTATGTCATAGGAATGTTAGAACTTGTGATGGCTCTGTGGTTAAATGAACCTTGTACTTTGGCATTGGCATGTATAGGCCAGGATGATCCCTAATTTCATCCCCAGTTTGTGCATTTATATAGCACCTTTAACATAGTAAACCATCCCAAGGTGCTTCACAGGAGCGTTATCAAACAAAATTTGACACCGAGCCACATGAGATATGGCTTATGTGGCCAAAAGCTTGGTCAAAAATTATAGGTTTTAAGTAACATCTTAAAGGAGGAGAGAGAGACAGAGAGGTTTAGGGAGGGAATTCTAGAGCTTAGGGCCGAGGCAGCTGAAGGCACGGCCACCAATGGTGGAGCGATTAAAATCGGGGATGCGCAAGAGGCCAGAATTGGAGGACTGCAGAGATCTCGAACTGATGTGATAGTAATGCATAATTGACTTCAGCTTCTCTGGGCTGTGGAGGACAACTTTGGGCAGGGTTCCTGCTCTTGTTCGATCTCGTTGGCCCCAGTTGGAGTTACACATAGAATCATCAAATAGTACAGCACAGAAGGAGGCCATTCGGCTCATCGAGTCTGTGATATGTGAACATCAGGTGAAGATAGCACAGGGCTCAATTTGATGATTGCCATTGTCCAGTCTCGCACATGGAGTACAGCTAGTTGACATGCATGGCACTGTACTTCACCTAACTGACAGCTCTTTTGGCATCACTTTTGTGGCTAGTACCTTCCTGTGTATACAACAGTGGAGCCATACACAGCGTGGTGCAACAGCTTTCACCCTACCAGCAAGTCCACTCTTGCCAGTCATGGCTTTTGCTCCTTCCGTGCAAATCTTGACACAACAATTCCACTCAATATTTTTATCTGCTATGTATCGATCTAAAATTTTGAACAACTCCTCGCCAGTAATTCCTGTTGGGGCAAAATAACAAAATAAAAAGTCCTCAGTGAGCTGATGTATCGAACGAAAACCATCATTTGTGTTGCATTGGCATTTCTTAGTGTGAGAAAAGGGCTTTGCCTCACTGCTTGGACTAGCTGCTCCTCGATGTCTCCTGCCATATCAGCAATTCTGCAGCTAACTGTTTTGTCAGATAGTGGGCTGAGACTTAACTGGTCAGCAGCTATCCTTCCACATACAGATGCCATTTGAACCACTACTGGTAGTATAAGACTTTCACCAATTGTATGAGATATTCCACTTCTTACTATTTGGTCTTAGACAGATGCTTCAAGTTAGGACCTCAGGACCTGTGCTGCCTGTTTATTCTATGGGTGGGGGTAATATCTGGTGGTCTGCATCCTCTTTCAAGGCTGCCTGAGTCTCCTTTGCTCCACCCTGTGCTGCTTTTCGTCCTCCTCCATCATGATCATGCTAATGGCAGTTAATGCCAACTCGATTTAATCGCGAGACATGCGATTTTCAATGAAAATTGAGCCCAACTTGGATATCACGATTCACCTCAGAAAACTCACGATTTTAAACTTCATTTGCAATATTGTTGACATGCTGAGCAAACCAGAAGTGCGTGCTCTGCTACACACTATGCAGAGGAGTCCCACTCGCTGGACATGCTCGGAGATGTAGTTCCATTCTCGTCATAACACCGTCCGGAACCGCGCAAGTCCGGCTCGGCGAGAACTGCAATTGCCGCAATGGAGAGCTTCCCACCATTCACCTGTGCATGCGCACAAATCGGCAGAGTCACCCAGTGCGATCTGGTGGCAGAGTCACCCAGTGCGATCTGGTGGCAGAGTCACCCAGTGCGATCTGGTGGCAGAGTCACCCAGTGCGATCTGGTGGCAGAGTCACCCAGTGCGATCTGGTGGCAGAGTCACCCAGTGCGATCTGGTGGCAGAGTCACCCAGTGCGATCTGGTGGCAGAGTCACCCAGTGCGATCTGGTGGCAGAGTCACCCAGTGCGATCTGGTGGCAGAGTCACCCAGTGCGATCTGGTGGCAGAGTCACCCAGTGCGATCTGGTGGCAGAGTCACCCAGTGCGATCTGGTGGCAGAGTCACCCAGTGCAATCTGGTGGTAGAGTCACCCAGTGCGATCTGGTGATAGTCACCCAGTGCGATCTGGTGGCAGAGTCACCCAGAGCGATCTGGTGGCAAAGTCACCGAATGCGATCTGGTGGCAGTCAGCGAGTGCGATCTGGTGGGGGGAGGAGAGTGACGGAGATGGGGTACAGAGAAGAATGGGAGAAAGATGGAAGTAGAGAGAGAGAGATTGGGGAAGAATGACAGGGAGAAAGAGATGAAGGCACAGAGAGAGAGAGAGAGAGAGATGGAGGTATGGGAGAGAGATGGGGAACAGAGAGAGGAATCTGAGAGATAGGAGAGATGGGGGGAAACAGAGAGAGGATGAGACTCGGGAGGGGGAAAGAGATCGAGACCAGTGGAGGGGGGAAGAGAGAGGGATGGAGACGCGAAAGGAAGAGATTGACGTGGCCAGGAGGAGAGGAGTGTGGGAGAGATTGGGGGAGGGAGAGAGAGACACTGAGGGCAGGAGATAGTGAGATACATGGAAAAGAGGAAGGGGGTAGACAGATGAGAGAAAGACTGAGAGAGACAAGGGAGAGCAATTGATGGAGAGATGTGAGGGAAAGAATGGAAGGAGCGGGCAGAAGAAAGAAACCAGAGGGGTTGGGGAGCAAAACTAGAGGCAAGGGGAGAAAGAAAAGGTAGAGATACAAAGAGGGGGGGGGGGGGGAGGGAGAGAAGAGAAGGAGACGGGAGGAGTCTGATAGATGGATGCGGAACAGGAAAGTGGAGGGTGATGAGGAGGGTGTTCAAGTTTTTAGGCTGCACCAGATGGTTTACTTGACTCCAGTGACAAAAGTCATTCCTGTAAGTAAGCCCACACGCTGAGTTAACTGAAGTGACTTTATATGCCAATATCCGGTAATGTAGCAATGCCCAAGGTCAATCAGAACACTCTTGTTATTGTAATTTGCTAACTGGATATGACAGCAGCCCGCCCATGTATTTGGATAATGGAAGAATTAGTGGTTCTCAAACTGGGGTCCGTGCAGACAGGCCAGTAAACAGCAGAGGGGAGGAAAAAATCCCTGAAACACTCAGCAGCTGTGCAGTGAGTAGGCGGGCGATGGAGGTTTACTCCTGAAATGGTGCCAGTGTTCCCAACAGGAGCCATCGAGCCTAATCCCAGTCTAGGAAGAGCAGGGAGGTGTCATACAGTGAAGTATTCAACAGGCATGTTGCTGAACCTATAGGGTTACATTTCAGCTGAAGGGAGGATAAAAGTTTTCACATCATCAATGTTCACTGGGGGTGATTGCGACTCCTGTCTCCATGGGAAGGTGTTTTTGATTTTTTTCCCCAAAACTAACCTTTGGTTGGCAGCTGCAGGGACTGCATTGTGTGGTGGTTGTGTTGGGCACCAGGTGGTGATAATGGGTAGAATTTTTTTAAAGTATTTTGTAAAGCATTTAAAAAAATTTTTTATTCGTTTTTATGGTATGTGGGCATCGCTGGCAAGGCCAGCATTTATTGCCCATCCCTAATTGCCCTTGAGAAGGTGGTGGTGAGCCGCCTTCTTGAACCACTGCAGTCCATGTGGTGAAGGTACTCCCACAGTGCTGTTAGGGAGGGAGTTCCAGGATTTTGACCCAGCGACGATGAAGGATCGGCAATATACTTCTAAGTCAGGATGGTGTGTGACTTGGAGGGGAACTTGGAGGTGGTGGTGTTCCCATGCGCTTGCTGCCCTTGTCCTAGGTGAGAAGTCGCACAACACCAGGTTATAGTCCAACAGATTTATTTAATTTTACAAGCTTTCGAAGCAGTTCGCTCCTTCGTCAGGTAAGTTAGCAATGAGAGAATCTCCCAGAATTCACAATTTAAACCCAGACAAAATCTATTCACATTATTCCTTACAACAAAGAGCACAGCCAAGACAATGAGATGTGTCCCAGGGGGTCCAACGTGTCAAACCACCTGCTGGCTGCATATCCTGTCAATTTGTGTTCTTGTGTTTAAAAAAAAACACCTGGGAAGACCGGCCATGATGTCAAGTCACGTTCTGTATCGTGACATGAACCCGATATCGCGATTGAGGCCATCCTCATGAGTGCGGAACTTGGCTATCAGTTTCTGCTCTATGATTTTGCGCTGTCGTGTATCTCGAAGGCCGCCTTGGAGAACGCTTACCCGCAGATCCGAGGCTGAATGCCCCTGGCTGCTGAAGTGTTCCCCGACTGGGAGGCAACCCTCCTGCCTGGCGATTGTTGCGCGGTGTCCGTTCATACGTTGTCTCAGTGTCTGCATGGTCTCGCCGATGTACCATGCTCTGGAGCATCCTTTACTGCAACGTATCAGGTAGACAACATTGGCCGAGTCACATGAGTATGTACCGTGTACCTGGTGGGTAGTGTCCTCACGTGTAATGATGGTATCTGTGTCCATGATTTGGCATGTCTTGCAGAGGTTGCCGTGGCAGGGTTGTGTGGTGTCTTGGTTGCTGTTCTCCTGAAAGATGGGTAATCTGCTGCGAACGATGGTACTTTTGAGGTTAGGCGGCTGCTTGAAGGCGAGTAGTGGAGGCGTGGGGATGGCCTTAGCAAGGTGTTCGTCGTCATCGATGACATGTTGAAGGCTGCGAAGAACATGGCGTAGTTTTTCCGCTCCGGGGAAGTACTGGACGACGTAGGGTACTCTGTTGGTTGTGTCCCGTGTTCGTCTTCTGAGGAGGTCTATGCGGTTTTTCGCTGTGGCCCTTCGGAACTGTCGATCGACGAGTCGAGCGTCATATCCTGTTCTTACGAGGGCGTCTTTCAGTGTCTGTAGGTGTCCATCGCGTTCCTCCTCGTCTGAGCAGATCCTGTGTATTCGCAGGGCTTGTCCATAGGGGATGGCTTCTTTAACGTGGTTAGGGTGGAAGCTGGAGAAGTGGAGCATCGTGAGGTTGTCCGTGGGCTTGCGGTAGAGTGAAGTGCTGAGGCGTCCGTCTTTGATGGAGATTCGTGTGTCCAAGAATGAAACCGATTCTGAGGAGTAGTCCATGGTGAGTTTGATGGTGGGATGGAACCTGTTGATGCTATCGTGTAGTCCTTTCAGTGATCCTTCGCCGTGGGTCCAAAGGAAGAAGATGTCGTCGATGTATCTGGTGTACAGCGTTGGTTGGAGGTCCTGTGCAGCGAAGAAGTCTTGCTCGAACTTGTGCATGAAGATGTTGGCGTATTGGGGTGCGAATTTGGTCATCCAGTTTGGCTGATACATCGACGACATCTTCTTGGTCGTGGGTTTGGGAGGTGCTGCCGAAGAAGTCCTGGCGAGTTGCTGCAGTGCATCTTGTAGATGGTACACACTGCAGCCACGGTACGCCAGTGGTGGAGTGGGTGAATGTTTAAGGTGGTGGATGGGGTGCCAATCAAACGGGCTGCTTTGTCCTAGATGGTGTCAAGCTTCTTGAGTGTTGTTGGAGCTGCACTCATCTAGGCAAGTGGAGAGTATTCCATCACACTCCTTACTTGTGCCTTGTAGATGGTGGAAAGGCTTTGGGGAGTCAGGAGGTGAGACACTCGCCGCAGAATATCTAGTCTCTGACCTGCTCTTGTTGCCACAGTATTTATGTGGCTGGTCCAGTTAAGTTTCTGGTCAATGATGATGCCCAGGATGTTGATGCTGGGGGATTCGGCGATGGTAATGCCGTTGAATGTCAAGGGGAGGTGGTTAGACTCTTGCTTGTTGGAGATAGTGATTGCCTGGCACTTCTGTGGCGCGAATGTTACGTGCCACTTATCAGCCCAAGCCTGAATGTCGTCCAGGTCTTGTTGCATGCGGGCATGGACTGCATCATTATCTGAGGAGTTGAGAATGGCGTTGAATACTATGCAGTCATCAGTGAACATCCCCATTTCTGACCTTATGTTGGAGGGAAGGTCATTGATTAAGCAGCTGAAGATGGTTGGGCCTAGGACACTGCCCTGAGGAACTCCTGCAGCGATATCCTGGGGCTGTGATGATTGACCTTCAACCACCACAACCATCTTCCTTTGTGCTAGGTATGACTCCAGCCAGTAGAGCGTTTTCTCCCCGATTCCCATTGATTTCAGTTTTACTAGAGCTCTTTGATGCCATACTTGGTCAAATGCTGCCTTGATGTCAAGGGCAGTCACTCTCACCTCACCTCTGGAATTCAGCTCCTTTGTCCATGTTTGGACCAAGGCTGTAATGAGGTTGGGAGCCGAGTGGTCTTGGAACCCAAACTGGGCATCAGTGAGCAGGTTTTTGATGAGTAAGTGCTGCTTGATAGCACTGTCGATGAAACCTTCCATCACTTTGCTGATGATTGAGAGTGGACTGATGGGGCGGTAATAGGTTGGATTTTACTGCTTTTTGTGGACAGGACATACCTGGGCAGTTTTCTACATTGTCGGATAGATGCCAGTGTTGTAGCTGTACTGGAACAGCTTGGCTAGAGGCGTGGCTAGTTCTGGAGCACAAGCCTTCAGCACGATAGCCAGGATGTTGTCGGGGCCCAGAGCCTTTGCTGTATTCAGTGCACTCAGCCGTTTCTTGATATCACGTGGAGTGAATCGAATTGGCTGAAGACTGGCTTCTGTGATGGTGGGGACCTCAGGAACAGGCTGATTTGGATCATCCACTCGGCATTTCTGGCTGAAGATGGTTGCAAATGCTTCAGCCTTGTCTTTTGCACTCACGTACTGGACTCCACCATCATTGAGGATGGGGATATTCATGGAGCCTCCTCCTCCTGTTAGTTGTTTAATGGTCCACCACCATTCACGACTGGATGTGACTGGACTGCAGAGCTTTGATCTGATCCGTTGATTGTGGGATCATTTTTAGGTACACCTGGTGCTGCTCCTGGCTTCTACACTCCTTATTGAACCTGAGTTGGTCCCCTGGCTTGGTGGTAATGGTAGAGTGAGGGATATGCCGGGCCATGAGGTTACAGATTGTTGTGGAATACAATTGTGCTGCTGCTGATGGCCCACAGCGCCTCATGGATGCCCAGTTTAAAGCTACTAGATCTGTTCTGCATCTATCCCATTTAGCACGGTGGTAGTGCCAGACAACACGATGGAGGGTGTCCTCAGTGTGAAGACGGGACTTCGTCTCCACAATGACTGTGTGGTGGTCACTGCTACCAATACTGTCATGGACAGATGCATCTGCGACAGGTAGGTTGGTGAGGACGAGGTCAAGTAGGTTTTTCGCTCGTGTTGGTTCTCTCACCACCTGTCGCAGGCTCAGACTGGCAGTTATGTCCTTCAGTACTTGGCTAGCTCAGTGAGTAGTGGTGCTACCGAGCCACTCTTGGTGATAGAGTCCTTACTTTTACTTCAACGACTGGACTGTAGAAATACCAGGTCCTACTTACCAATCAGCTCCTTCCCTGGCTGTGACGTCACTTTAGCGGTTTTGCAGTTGTTGTTGTTTGACTGCTCCCAGACTCTTTCCTTTTTTGTAAAGTAAGATCCAATTCCCAACTCGCAGCATTCTGTTTAAACCGCACTCAGGGCTCGACCCAGGGCCGCTGCTGCTGCCGGTGAGTCTGGGCCTCGCTTGCTCTCCCGCTGCTTAAATCCTCGGTGTCCTCGCTCAGGCTCCACCCAGGACCGCTGCTGCTGCCGGTGATGGACATTGAAGTCCCCCACCCAGAGTACCTTCTGTGCCCTTGCTACTCTCAGTGCTTCTTCCAAGTGGTGTTCAACATGGAGGAGTACTGATGCATCAGCTGAGGGAGGGCGGTAGGTGATAATCAGCAGGAGGTTTCCTTACCCATGCTTGACCTGAAGCCATGAGACTTCATGGGGTCCAGAGTCAATGTGGAGGACTCCCAGGGCCACTCCTTCGCGACTATATACCACTGCGCCACCACCCCTGGTGTGTCTGTTCTGCCGGTGGGATAGGACATGGAGGGATGGTGATGGAGGAGTTTGGGACATTGGCTGACAGGTATGATTCTGTGAGTATGACTATGTCAGGCTGTTGCTTGACTAGTCTGTGGGACAGCTCTCAGATGCAGTAAAGATGTAAAGAGCGGTGACCTGGTAGAGATTAAATAAAGCCACTAATGAGGTTTATAAACCAAAAAATAGCAACTCATGATTTCTTACCAAATCTCATGATTTTTAAGAGTTTGTCTCATGTTTTATGACTCGGTGTGTTTGACATTACTGTAATGGCATATAAGGAAGTACCATACCTGCTCTTGAGAAGCCCTCACTGCGGGTAGTGAATGGGGGAAGGGGGGGTCGAACAGCTCATAGAGTCATAGAGTTATACAGCACAGAAAGAGGCCCTTTGGCCCATCGTGTCCGCGCCGGCCATCAAGCCCTGTCTATTCTAATCCCATTTTCCAGCACTTGGTCCGTAGCCTTGTATGCTATGGCGTTTCAAGTGCTCATCTAAATGCTTCTTGAATGTTGTGAGGGTTCCTGCCTCTACCACCCTTTCAGGCAGTGAGTTCAAGATTCCAACCACCCTCTGGGTGAAAAAGTTTTTCCTCAAATCCCCTCTAAACCTCCTGCCCCTTACTTTGAAACGATGCCCACTGGTTATTGACCCCTTTACTAAGGGGAAAAGTTCCTTTCTATCTACCCTATCTATACCCCTCATAACTTTGTACACCTCAATCAGGTCCCCCCTCAGCCTTCTCTGCTCTAAGGAAAACAACCCCAGCCTGTCCAGTCTCTCTTCATAGCTGAAGCGCTCCAGCCCAGGTAACATCCTGGTGAATCTCCTCTGCACCCTCTCCAATGCAATCACATCCTTCCTATAGTGTGGTGACCAGAACTGCACACAGTATTCCAGCTGTGGTCTCACTAACGTTTTGTACAGCTCCATCATAACCTCCCTGCTCTTATATTCTATGCCTCGGCTAATGAAGGCAAGTATCCCATATGCCTTTTTAACCACCTTATCTACCTGTCCTGCTGCCTTCAGGGATCTATGTACATGCACTCCAAGGTCCCTCTGATCCTCTGTCCTTCCTAGGATCCTTCCATTCATTGTGGATTCCCTTGCCTTGTTTGTCCTCCCAAAATGCATCACCTCACACTTTTCAGGGTTAAATTCCATTTGCCACTGTTCTGCCCATCTAACCAACCCGTCTATATCGTCCTGTAGCCTGAGGCTTCCCTCCTCGCTATTTACCACTCCACCAATTATCGTGTCATCTGCGAACTTACTGATCATACCTCCTACATTCATATCTAAATCATTAATGTACACTACAAACAGCAAAGGACCCAGCACCGATCCCTGCGGTACACCACTGGACACGGGCTTCCAGTCACAAAAACAACCTTCGACCATCACCCTCTGCCTCCTGCCACAAAGCCAATTTTGGATCCAATGTGCCAAATTGCCCTGGATCCCATGGGCTCTTACTTTCTTGACCAGTCTCCCATGTGGGACTTTGTCAAAAGCCTTACTGAAGTCCATGTAGACTACAGCAACTGCACTACCCTCATCCACACACCTAGTCACCCCCTCGAAAAATTCAATCAAATTGGTTAGACATGATCTCCCCCTGACAAAGCCATGCTGACTATCCCTGATTAATCCTTGCCTCTCCAAGTGGAGACTAATTCTGTCCCTCAGAATTTTTTCCAATAATTTCCCTACCACTGATGTTAGGCTCACTGGCCTGTAATTCCCTGGTTTATCCCTACAACCCTTCTTGAATAATGGTACTACATTAGCTGCGATCCAGTCCTCTGGCACCTCCCCTGTGGCCAGAGAGGATCTGAAAATTTATGTCAGAGCCCCTGCAATCTCCTCCATTGCCTCACACAGCAGCCTGGGATACATCCCGTCAGGGACTGGGGATTTATCCACTTTTAAGCCCGCTAAAACCGCTAGTACCTCCTCCCTCTCAATACTAATTTGTTCAAGTATATCAAAATCCCCCTGCCTGATTTCTATGCCTACATCACCCTTCTCCATAGTGAACACAGATGCAAAATATTCATTTAAAACCTCACCTCCATCTTCCGGCTCCTCAGCTGTTGGTGGTCTGACCCTGTCAGAATTAGTGAGAAGCAAATCCAGGTGTCTGCAGGCAGAATGGCAAAAAATGGCTGGAGAAAGCTTTTTTTAGCTGCAAAAATCTCTATTCAAACTATCCAAACACTTCAACAACAACAATAACTTGTATTTATATCGCGCCTTTAACGTCGTAAAACATCCCAAGGTGCTTCACAGGAGCGTTATCAGACAAAAATTTGACACCGAGCCGCAGAAGTAGAAATTAGGGCAGATGCTTGGTCAAAGAGGTTGGTTTTAAGGAACGTCTTAAAGGAGGAAAGAGAGGTAGAGAGGTTTAGGGAGGGAATTCTGCTGCTTAGGGCCTAGGCAGTTGAAGGCACAGTGCCGATGGTTGAGCAATTATAATTAGGGATGCTCAAGAGGGCAGAATTTGAGGAGCGCAGATATCTCGAGGGGTTTGAGGGGCTGGAGGCCATGGAGGGATTTGAAAACAAGGATGAGAATTTTAAAATCGAGGTGTTACTTAACCGGGAGCTAATGTCGATCAGCGAGCACAGTGGTGATGGGTGAACGGGACTATCAAAATCTCCTCGCTTCCGCCTGTGTTAACTGTGTCTCAGTGGGTAGCACACTCGCCTCTGAGTCAGAAGGTTGCGGGTTCAAGTCCCACTCCAGGAACTTTGAGCACATAAATCTAGGCTGACACTCCAGTGCAGTGCTGAGGGAATACTGCACTGTCAGAGGTGCCGTCTTTCGGATGAGACGTTAAACCGAGGCCCCGTCTGCTCTCTCAAGTGGTCGTAAAAGTTCCCATGGCACTATTTTGAAGAAGAGCTGGGGATTTATCCCCGGTGTCCTGGCCAATATTTATCCCTCAATCAACATAACAAAAACATAACTGGTCATTATCACATTGCTGATTGTGGGAGCTTGCTTGCGCAAATTGGCTGCCGCGTTTTCCACATTACAACAGTGACTACACTCCAAAAGTACTTCATTGACTGTAAAGCGCTTTGAGACATCCGGTGGTCGTGAAAGGCGCGATATAAATGTAAGTCTTCCTTTCTTTCTTTCTGTATTAGCTGATCATGGCAGCTGCTGCACCTTATTAATATCTGTCTAAGTTACCCGAATGCATTTCAAGTGTAAAAGCAGGAATCTTGGAGCTGCAGTGCTACTGGCCCTCGTTATAATATATGTTAATGAGGTCCTTCAGGGCTTGGTGAGTTGATCGCAGGATGGGCCAAAAAGTGCAAGGGAACTTGGGGAAAGCATTTTAGTGGTGGAAATCAGACAGAAATGGCTTCTACCCGATTTTCCTACAAGAGAGAAGAAAATCTGCACCATTTATGATTGTTAATGTACCGAAAACAGTAAGAAAAGTCACCCTCACACACTTTTTGGGTGACAGGAAAGAATGCGTTAGAATAGGAGGTGAGCAATGAGTCATTTTTCAACACAATAAGGATGTCGGGAGGAGAAAAAGGACAGGGTGGGAAATAGAAACTGTGACACTGCTGTAGAAGTGGCACTTTTTTGAGGTTGGGATGAGGCATATCGTTGGGGCTAAAAGAGGGCGCTTTACTTAGCATCTAACCTGAGCCGTACCTAACCTGGTAATACTAGATGCGGACACTGGTTGCCTGAAGTGGAATGTGTTCCATTCCCAGCACTAAAATCACTCACTTTGATGAGCATACGAAAAAAAAATATATCACAAAAGGAAAAGTCATATAAAAGAATAAAATCTTGCCAACCAGGTCTTGATTTCTTTAGAATGGGTGTTAAATAACTGAGAGAAAATGATTTTTTGGAAACGTATCACAGTTAATTGCAGGTTGCTTTTCTTCATTGATGCTTGACGCTTCGTAGATCATCAAAAAGCTACCAATCTCTATTATGTCTCAGAGACTCTATTAATAGTGCCCTTAGAGTTGAAAAACTGCTACTTCTGCTATTAAATTACTAGGTAATTGCAAACCATGAACTGATGCGTGCTTTAGGCCAAGACTTAGCTCCAAGCTCTTTTGTATTTACAAATTATAGCAGCAATCTCAGGAAGATTTTTTTCTTACCTGAATTTGGAATAAAAGAAATTATCTGGAGGGCACAATGGGGGAGTAATTGGGCTCGATATTAACCCCCCTGCATCAAATGTGTGAAACATGACCCTAAGCTGCCACGCACGTGCCCACGAGGAATTTCAGCAGTGAAACCGAGGCAAAATTGAGCTGCACTTTATCGGGTTGGTTAAAGGTCAGGAGGCCAGATCTGATAGGTACATGAGGGAGAAAGGAATAAAAGATGTGGTGAAGAGGGATGGGAGGAGGGTTGTGGGGAGCATAAACACTGGCATAGACCAGTTGGGCCGAATGGCCTGTTACTGTGCTGTAAATTCTAAGTAATTCTACTCAAGATGTGGCCTGTCCAGTGTGCTGTACAGTCTAACCATAACTTCCTCTGACTTATATTCTACAGTTTTGGCTGTGTAATTCAACACTCTATTGGCTTTGGGGATTGCAGCTCTGCAGTGGTGGGTCATGTTGAGAATTGAATGTACTAAGGCATCTAAGTCTCTTTTAGCTTCTTGCTGTGGTATTTGAATACCATTCATGGTATACATGCATAGTTCATTTTTCTTTCCTATGGGCAGTACTTTACGCTTGTCAGAATTTGCCCGGGGAGTGCAAAATCCGGTAAGGCAGTAGATCTTAAAAGGATGCAGTTTGCCATAAAAGGGGAAGTTGTGGTCGTGGCAGAAAAATGGACTAATTGGCCTTGAAATTCCACATGGCAAATTGTACTGTGGTTACTGTAGCAGTGAGTTTAGAGTTGCATGTGCCTATGCTCTGCAGATCTGAATCTGCCAAAATCTGCTGAGTTAGTTTCTTTAATTATCCATTGGCCGTTCTCTAGCACAAATCTTGTGTGAAGCCAAGTTCTGGTGAAGATTGCAGCAGCAGGCTGAGGAACAGCGGGTAAGTAGGAAAAGTGCTAGGATCGGCAAGTTCACTGTCAGGTAGATTGTGTGATTTTATCCCACTTTTGAAGAATGTCTTCCACAGGAGAATCTGGCACAGAAACAAAGAAAGGACAAGGGCATTGCAGTGAGGAATAAAAGTAGAACTTACTGTTTCAGTGCGACTGACCTCCAAACCCTGCTCGAGATTGAGCAGAGGAAGAAATGCTGCTGGATCTCCATATTAGGAAACTACAAAAACAAAACCGTTGTGCTGTGTGGAGGGAGGTGATACTGCCACTGAGTACTAACTCTCTCATTCCCAGAACCAATGCCACAAAAGTTCAATGACCTAACTGGGGCCGGCAAGGTAATACACTGACTGCTCTCCCTTTTCCCACCTCGGACACCCTGGGTACCAGCACACTCTTCACTCTCTAAAATTAAGAGGTGCACAACTAACACTTCATACTGCACTTTGCTTGGGATTTTACAATGTGTCACCTTCTCCCCTGACAGCAAGTACTTGCATATAGAATCTTAAAACTGCTTCTCTACTTTAACAGGGTGATACCACCAGATCTCTGACATCAACTGTCGCTTGCCACCTGGGAAACAGCTCTCAATTGCCATTGTTCACCTAATTCACTCAATCTTGTTGCAGCAGAAAATGTCCGCGAGAGGGGACTTGGGGAAGCAGCCCCAACATTAAGGAACTCACCCCTATATGGAGCAGATTTTGGAGTTCTTCTAGCCATGGCAGAGGTTGCTGATGCTAGGTTAATGGGTGGACACCTGCACAGTCACCACAACATCCCTGTGAAGCAGTACACAGCCACAAGCTTTCACACCCTTCTCTGTTTCCTTAATTGCAACAGCCCCAGCCCATGCCAAGATGCTGCAGTCTGCAGCCAAGCCCTTAAGGCCTAGAGCTGCTCGAAGTCGCCCATCACAGTCATCTGAAGTGTCCTCAATGGAAGCTCAGCAGCCTTCCACTTCCCAAGCTGTAGCCACTGGGAAACCCTTTCATAGGTGCACTAGAATAGGGAAACGAGCACATAAGACAGGCCTGCAAAAGGATATTTCTTTATTATTTCTGTTAACTATTAGATATAGCTGGAATTGAGTTGTTGGATAAATTTGTTTTTTGTTCTGGATTTGGTGGTATTTATATTTGTAGTGAAGTGAGGGCAAGACCCATAAAGCTGGAACGGAGGAAGGCAATCGGATGGTGGTGCACCATCCCCACCACTTACACTATCCACGCTTATCACGGGCAGCTGCCTATATCGGACAAATGGCGCTAACCCTTTGTCATTTCCACTGAAGTCAATTACATCCTAAGTGCGTCAGCTATTTCGGGCAGCAGCCAGATCAGATTTATCGTATTACGTAGTGCACCTAATAACATACCTGGACCATGAATCTCACAATAATCATCCCATAAAAGGATAATGGCATTACAGATGGAGCCAAGGCAGGTGGATGGAGTTAAGATGCAGATCAACCATGATCTCTTTGAAGGCGGAATAGGTTCGAGAGGCTGAATGGCCTACTCCTGTTCCTATGTTTTGGATAAAAATGAGAAGTCGCACAACACCAGGTTATAGTCCAACAGATTTATTTAAAATTACAAGCTTTCGGAGCTGTCGCCCCTTCCTCAGGTAAAGTTACAATGAGTGAATCTACAATATTTCACAGTATATAAACACAGAAACTGCAGAGATACAATCTTTCAGGGAAGGTGTCCTTACATCAAAGACACACCAAGAGCACAGCACTCTGAGCTCTTTCCCTGGGCCTCTCCATTGTTCTTTCCAACCGAGATTCAAGGCTGCAATGAGCAGGGTTTGGCTGGAGAGCAAGGTCGACCCTTCCCTTTAAGAACTTCACTTCTTGCTGCCCAGGTGGTGTTAAGGGCTAGTCCCCCTTCTCCTTCTCCTCTTCCTCTTACTCCTCGTCCTCATGCTACTCTTGCTGCCCAGATGGTGGTAAGGGCTGGTCCTTCAAGTTGGCAAAGTCATGCAGCATGTAGCAGATGATCACAAATCTGGTCACCCGCTCAGGAGTGTACTACAAAGCTCCTCCCGAATGGTCCAGGCAGCAGAAGTATTGCTTCAGTATGCTGACTGTCCGCTCAATAACGTTTCCGGTGGCAGCATGGCTCTCGCTGTAGGCCAACACTGTAGCTGTGCCTAGGTTCCTGACATGAGTTATGAGCCAAGTCTGAAAGGGGTTACCCTTTGTTGCCCAGTCGCCAACCTGTGACCTGACAGCCTGGTTGGAATAAAGGCAGCACAGAGGACTGGCGCAGGATGAATATATCATGATTGCTGCCAGGAAGCCAGACACAAACCTGCATGATGCACTGCCTGTGGTTGCAAACAAGCTGGACTTTGAAGGAGTGGAATCCCTTTCAATTCAGAAAATGCCAAGATGGTGATGGGGAGCATGTAAGACAATATGGGTACAGTTTCTGGCACCTTGCACCTGGGGAAGCCTGCACTGTGGGCGAAGCCGAGTGCTCTCTCGTCCTGCTTCGCTCTATCAATAGGGAAGGAGACGTAGGTGTTCCTCCTGATGTAGAGCCTCGGTGGCCTCCCTGATGCAGCAGTGGACTGCAAACTTTGAGATGATGCTGATGCCACCTGCTGCAGCCCGGAAAGAGCCTGTTGCATAAAAGTTAAGGGCCACAGTGACCTTAACGGCTATAGATAGTGCTGTCCATGCCTTGGTTTGAGACTTGAGTTGTGGCTGCAGCAAGTGACATAGCTCGGTGATAGCCTCCATTGTGAAGGGAAGGCGCCTGAAACATTGCTCCTCAGAGAAGTTTAGGTATGAGAAGTGCTCCCTGAAGATCCGCTGTGGGTATGTCTTGTGTACTGGTCCCTCCTCCCTCTTCTTCCAGCTTCTCCTGCTCCCTCCTGCATTTCCACCTCTCTCCTGTCCTTTGTGCCCAAAGGTAGCCCTTACCAGATCACCCATAACTGCAGTAAAAGTGTTTTGAAGGCAACCAAAAACAGTTCAGCACCAGCAAAATCTTCTCGGCGATCAGAATTAAATTTGATGAGTCATACAACAGGCCAAAAAATGGCTTGAAGTTAACCAGCAACCTAAAAGGACAAGCCATCAACTAACCTGTACGTAGTGGATGAGTTCTTTGGCGCTCTAGAGTGTCCTCCCTGCCTGTTAGCGCCACGAGTTGCTGAGTGAGTTTATCACATGGCGGGTCAGGCGCTGGGGCAGACCAATTTCACAAAAGGGTCTTACAGCAAGCGTAGGAGCTTATTTAAATATTATAATAATCGTTTTACATACTGCCAGAGTGTTCCCCGGGCGCCTATGGAGCAGTCCGATCTGATATGGCGGGCGGCACACATTTAGTGCGGAATGAGCAAGCGTGTGCCACCCACCATATTGGACGCTTAGACGCTTGTTTTGCACCTGAAAAATGGGAGCGGCGCCAATGAATTTCTCGGCTAAAGTGACGAATCCGCCCCAACTTGCTGATGCAACTTGATGTGGTTTTTGTCTTGCTTATGGAATTACCTGTCGCATGCTTGCCTGGTTTGTACTCTGGGCCCTGCCTTAATTTACATCAATAATTTAGTAAGTGGCTCGGATTTTACCATTTCATAAATATAAATGATTTTATCACACAGTTTCCATGTGCATGTTTTTCAAAAATGTTTATTCATAGTAATGCTGTGATGTAACTACAGTACTTACAAGATTTACATTGTGAAAATTTAGCACTCAGCAATGTGTGAAAGAGTAATTCGTTTATCACTAGTAAAAAGGAAGAGAGTAGCAAAAGTAAACGTTGGTCCCTTAGAGACTGAGACAGGATAAATTATATGGGGAATAGGAAATGGAAGAAATGTTAAACAAATATTTTGTATCTGTTTTCACAGTAGAAGCCACAAAAAGCATACCAAAAATGGTGAGGAACCAAGGGTCTAATGAGGGTGAGGAACTTAACGTAATTAATATAAGTAGAGAAAAAGTACTAGGGAAACTAATGGGACTAAAAGCCGACAAATCCTCTGGACCTGATGGCTTACATCCTAGGGTTCTAAAAGAGGTGGCTGAAGAGATAGTGGATGCATTGGTTTTGATCTTCCAAAATTCCCTAGATTCTAGAATGGTCCCAGTGGATTGGAAGGTCACAAATGTAACACCGCTATTCAAGAAAGGAGGGAGAGAAAAAACAGGGAACTACAGGCCAGTTAGCCTGACACCAGTCGTCGGGAAAATGCTGGAATCCATTGTTAAGGAAGTGGTATCAGGGCACTTAGAAAATCATAACATGATTAGGCAGAGTCAACATGGTTTTATGAAAGGGAAATCGTGTTTGACAAATTTATTAGAGTTTTTTGAGGATGTAACTAGCAGGGTAGATAAAGGGAAACCAGTGGATGTCGTCTATTTGGATTTCCAAAAGGCATTCGATAAGGTGCCACATAAAAGGTTATTACACAAGATTAGGTCTCATGGGGTTGGTGGTAATACAGTAGCATGGATAGAGGATTGGTTAACGGACAGAAAACAGAGAGTAGGGATAAACGGATCTTTTTCAGGTTGGCAGGCTGTAACTAGTGGGGTACCGCAAGGATCAGTGTTGGGGCCTCAGTTATTTACAATCTATATTAATGACCTAGATGAAGGGACCGAGTGTAATGTATCCAAGTTTGCTGATGATACAAAGCTAGGTGAGACAGTAAGCTGTGAGGAGAACACAAAGGGTCGCGATTTTCTCAATCGCTGCGGCTTGGGAGCGGGTCAGGTGGCTTCTGGGTTCCAGTCCCGCCCCCAACTACATCCGGCCCACAGACGTGATTTTACGTCAATTGGCCTTGTTAAGCTCGCCCTGTGGGCTTGCCGGCCAATTAAGATGAAGCCGGTCAGATGACGTCATTTGATGACATGTCATCTGCCGGTTTTCTTAAAGGGACCACACACAATTTTTTTTGACAGCTGTTTTCTCAGTGTTTGACAGGATTGAGGTGCTGCAAACACTGACAATCACTGTACAAAGGTGAGCTCTTGCACCCAGGCTCTCTAGTGACTCCCTCCTTAGGCTAAAACAGATGGCAGCTGCAGGTGAGGTTACAGAAGCGATCTGTCACTGGTGAGAGAGGTTCTCCCAATGAGGTGGGACTACACATACAATTGAAAACTTGTTACCTACAGAAAAGTCTAAATGCATTAAAAATGAATTTCCAAACATTTTCTTACCTCTAAAACTCACCAGTGCACCATTGGATCCTTCACACCACTTCTGCAGCTGTCATCAATGTCCAGACGTCGGGAAGCCCGAAGTAGAAGTGTCAAAATTGCAAAAGAGCCTGTTAACTGCCTATTAACAACCTTTAACAGGCAGTTAAGTGGCTATAATCCTCTTCCCGCCGCTAGGAGTCAGGTCCAAGTGCAAATCGGGGACCCAACACTTGGGAAGATTGATTGGAGGTGGGTTGACAGCAGGTTTCCTGCCAGCCGACAATCTTTGTGATTTTGCCGGATGTCCCGCCTCCAGTCCTGCCTCCAAACCCGCCCCCTGAGCGCTGGCAATATTCTGGCCAAAGAGTCTGCAAAAGGATATGGATAGACTAAGTGAGTGGGCAGTAAGGTGGCAGATGGAGTATAATGTAAGGAAATGTGAGGTTATTTACTTTGGTAGGAAGAATAGAAAAACAGAATATTTTTTAAATGGTGAGAAACTTTCAAATGTTGGTGTTCAGAGAGATTTGGGTGTCCTTGTGCAAGAAACACAGAAAGCTAGCATGCAGGTACAGCAAGCAATAAGGAAGGCAAATGGCATGTTGGCCTTTATTGCAAGGGGGTTGGAGTATAAGAGTAAGGAACTCTTGCTACAATTGTACAGGGCCTTGGTGAGACCACACCTGGAGTACTGTGCACAGTTTTGGTCTCCTTATCTAAGGAAGGCGTAGGGGGTGGTGGTTTGTGTCAGCTTCACCTCTGACTTCTGAGCGGTTCGAATCGCTCCCACTCCCTTGGTTCTAGACCTTGGACTTATTTGGGGGTTGTGATAAAAAGTGCAGCAGACAACTGGTTTTGATGCAAGAACTTTGATCTTTATTTAAGAAAGTAAAACACAACACAAACAATCTTAACACTCTAAAAGTGGGGAACACTTCGGTACAAGCGAGGGAAATAACATTCGAAGAATACCTCACCCCTCCCAATCCCACTTTACTAGCTAAGTTGGGCTCTAGAGAACCAGGGATAATGCTCACCAAACGAATCCTTGACAGTTGAGCTGGTTTACGGTTTCGGGGTTCGCTGGATTGGATTTATCGGGTGAGTACCCACTTTTCTTCTGTTGGAGGTAGGGTTTAGAGTCTTTTGAGTAAAAAGTTTCGTAAGGCCCTTGTTGCCGCGAGGTGTCCGATGGTCACTGAGGCGGTCGCTCTGGTCTCTTCTTGCGTGTCGGCCTGCTTCTGGAGCTGCTGGCCTTCTTTGTTGAACTTCTTTCTGTTGCCCCCTCACCTTGTTGAACTGTCTTCTTCAGAGCTGTGGAACTGCCTTCTTGCAGAACTGTGGAACTGCCTTCTGCCGGGCTGCTTGCTGAAATACTTGCTGCTGTGTAACTGTTGAAATGCTTATCTCCTTGAACTGCCGTGTAACTCTAACTCGAACTCGAACTGATTGCTCTTGTGTAACTGCTGTCCTGTCTGTGTGACTCCTGTGCTTCTCCTGTCCTGCTTGTTGCTTGAACTTGAGAAAAGCAGTCCTTCAATTATACTAACTGAAGCTTCCTTATCTGTGCACCAAATCAAATCCCGGTCATTGTAAGATTTTGGAGGGCTCGTTAACAGTAACTGGTTTGTAAATGTGTGATGTGGTTTTGGGGATGGCTCCATCCTGTCGATCTGTCGTTTAATCAGAGTTTGATTGTTCTTATGTTTTGGGTTTTCTTGGCTGGGCCTATGATTTCTAAAGAGTGGGCCGAAGTAATCGGTTTTATGCATGTCTTTAATGGGCTCTGTAAATTTGGGTGGAGACTGGTTTTCCTCAGGTATTGTTAGGATGTTAATGTCTGATAGGGGTCGATTTACACTCCCAGCGAGATCATGCGGTTCCCCAGACAGTTCCCATTAGCTCTAATACCCAAACTGGTTTTACAGAGGTTGAACCCACCTCCCTTCACAGCCTTTTCTCCCCTACAAGCCCAGACATGTTTTAAAAATACCAAATCTTGGTTTTTGCTCAAAATGTCCTTCGGTTAGGCCCAATGCACTTCACCACCCTGTAATAGCTAGAAAAGAGTCCAAAGTCTTTTTCCTTAGGGTTTTTTTCTTAGAGTTAGGGGGATCTGTGAATTTTGAGAATCTTACAAAGAATAAACTTGCCTTGGAGGCGGTGCAACGAAGGTTCAGTAGATTGATTCCTGGGATGAGAGGGCTGTCCAATGATGAGAGATTGTGTAGAATGGGCCTATACTCTCTGGAATTTAGAAGAATGAGAGGTGATCTCATTGATACAAGATTCTGAAGGGGATTGACAGGGTGGATGCTGAGAGGTTGTTTCCCCTGGCTGGAATGTCTAGAACTAGGGGGCACAGTCTCAGGATAAGGGTAGGCCATTTAAGACTGAGATGAGGAGGAATTTCTTCACTCAGAGGGTTGTGAATCTTTGGAATTCTCTGCCCCAGAGGGCTGTATGCTGAGTCTTTGAGTATATTCAAGGCTGAGATAGATAGATGCCCTATTACCTTTATTAATCTCTCTCTCACTTCCTGACCCACTCTGCTTATCTTTACCCAGATCACTACTCTGCTCTACAGCCTTGACATTTCTCTTACTGCTTTTGAATTTACCCTTTCCTGAATCCTCCCACCACCCCCCCTTCATTAGTTTAAAGCCCTATCTACCGCCCTAGTTATTCGATTCGCCGGGACATTGGTCCCAGCCCAGTTTAAGTGGAGCCCAATCAAACGGAACAGCTCCCTCTTTCCCCAGTACTGATGCCAGTGTCCCATGAAGCAAAACCCCTGCCTCCCACACCACTCTTTGAGCCACGCATTTAACCCTCTGATCTGTCTGTCCCTATGCCAATTTGCACGTGGCTCAGGTAACAATCCAGTGAGGTTCTGCATTTTAATTTGGACCCTAGCTGCTCAAACTCCCTCAGCAGAACCTCATTCCTAGTTCTACCTATGTCGTTGGTTCCTACGTAGACCATAACCACTGGATCCTCCCCCTCCCACTCCAAGTTGTTCTCCAGCCGCAACGAGATATCCTTAACCCTCACACCGGGCAGGCAACACAACCTTCGGAACTCCCAGTCGCAGCTGCAGAGAAAAGTATCTATTCCCCTGACTATACTGTCCCCTACCACAACTACATTCCTTTTCACTCCCCCCACTTGAATGGCCTCCTGCACCATGGTCAGTTTGCTCATCCGCCCTGCAATCCTTGTTCTCATCCACACAGGTAGCAAGTACCTCATACCTGTTGGTACTCAAGGGCTGAGGCTCCACCATCACTACATCCTGGGTCCCCGTACCTTCCAGACTCGCAGTCACACCCTCCTGTCCCTGACCATTGACGAACTCTAAAGAACTACTTAATCTAAGGGGAGTGACTGCCTCCTGGAACAAAGTGTCCAGGTAACTCTTCCCTTCCCTGATGCCCCGCAATGTCTGCACCTCGTACTCCAGCTAAACAACTCCAGTTCATCGAGCTGCAGACACTTACTGCAGATGTGGTTGCTCAGGATCTCGCTGGTCTCCACAAACTCCCACATGCTGCAGTTATGGCACACCACCTGCCCGGCCATCTCTATCAACCTTCTTTATTTATTTGATTAGTTAATTAATTTTTTAATCAATTATTTTAGTTTTATTACTTAATTGATTTATCTAGTTTTAGTTACTAATTTAATAAAGTAAAGTTATAGCAATTTACAGTTTCTTAGCTAGCTTAGAGACTAAAAAAAATCTGTAATACTCACCAGCCAAACACCTGCCTGCTGCCCTGTGATGTCACTTCTTGATTTTTTTTTTTGCTCTCTCTTCTCGATGACTTTGGGCCTCTCTCTCCTCCGCTCCTTATATACCGGTCTCCGCTCCGTCCCTGACCAGGTCCGCTTTCGCCGTTGCTCTCGGGGAGTTTGGGCCTCTCTCTCCTACTCTCCTTATATTCCGGTCTCCGCTCCGTCCCCGACCAGGTCTGCTCTCGCCGCTGCTCTCGTAATGTAAGCATGAACTGCAGACTGACTGATGTTACTGATATCCCTGTGGCAACCTGGAAGGAGCCTGAGGAAAAGACGTTCAGGATTGCAGTGACTTTGACTACAATAATGCTAGCTGTGGCAGTTAGTTGTAAGTCTTGTTGCCGTTGCCAACATAACTCTCAACAGCCTTCCTAGAGACATTCAGCCTCCTTATGCACTGCTCCACAAATAAGTGCAGGTACATTGTCCTGTTGAGAATATAAGGATTCCTGCGAGCGCACCTCCTTTTATCTGGTCGTCCTCCTGCTGCAACTCTGTTTGCTCTTTCCTCCTGTTGCTGCTATTTCTCTTCCTCTAGCCGTAGTGCAATTGCCAGGAGATGTGCGTGCCATAAAGATGTGATGCCAGAAGTACCTTTAGAGTTCAGAAGGTTGTACAGCCACAATAAGCACTTTAGCATCATTTAATTGGCAAAAAACACTCTGGCCACGATTTTGCTATTGGAGGCGGGATCGCGGCGGGAGAGGTCATTGGTGGGTCCCGTTCCCAGCTCCAGCCGCTCTGTGAAAAGGATTTCCCCCTGATTGGGCTTGTTAAGCCCGCCCTGCGAGGTTCCCGGCCAATTAAAAGGAAACGGGTCTGATGACGTCATTTGATGACGCGTCATCAGCCGGTTTCCTTAAAGGGACCATGCGCAAATTTACTTTGACATTTGTACTGTCAGTGTTCTACAGCATTGAGGTGCTGCAAACACTGACAAGCACTGCACAAAGGGGCACGACTGCACCCAGGCTCCCGTATGACTCCCTCCATATACTTATGGAGGGAGCCACAGCATGCCGGGAGGTTTTCTTCCCTTCCAAGGGCGGAAGAGACCTCCCCAGGAGACCAACGCAGCCTGGTTGCACATTGCACAGAAGGGCACAAGCAGGGATGTCGTCAGGAGGACCAGGCTGCAGTGGTGCAAACCTTTCAATGATCTCAGTAGACCACGAAACGTTACTGCAAATGCACACCCAACCTCATCCTGCTGTGCCACTCATCACATCCACATCACTCTGCCTTTCCTACCCTACTCCTGCACATCCTTACTCACACCAACTTACCTTGCACCTCCACCCATTCCTCTCCATCTACATTATCACTTCCCCATCACACTAGCCACCCCTCACACTCCCCCTCATCCTAGTGTAATCATACCAACTAACAACACACAAGGGTAGGCACTTGGGTGTTTTATGCAATGTTCATGTAAATTTTCTGTTAATGTGTTGTCAAACATTGAAATCTATATTTTCAACACTTCCCCTTATTGGAAGGATCTGTGCTCACCTTTGGAAGTGTCTTAGTGAGTTACAGTGAATGTTGAGACATAACTTCCCCCTCCCCCCCACCCCAATTGTGATGAGTGTGAAGTGAATGGCTTGGACATTGAAGGGATGCTTTATGGTGCTGGTGTGGGGTGGTGTCAACCTGGCGCATGATGTGGCAGCCAGGGTGTACAGCGTCAAGTGAAGTAAATCTGGCCATGGTGAGGCCATCGCTGGCCTCCCAGGCAGCAATGTTGTCAGGTGCTAATGCCCTGTGTCCTCTGCAGCATCAGGTGATTGTGGAGAAGGTTGGTGATGTTGGTGTTGGGGCTGATCATGGAGGGATTCAGAGGAGCAAGGTGAGATTTTTTCAAGAGCACTGATGTTGCTGGAATAGTTGGCAGGTGAAGTTGAGATGACAGGAGCGATCTGTCAATGGCGAGAGAGCTTGCTCCAAGGAGGTGACAGTGGATAGAGAGTTTACTCCAAACACGTCTAAACTGCATACAGTACAAAAGTTACTTCCAAGTCCTGAAGGCTCAAGCTTCTGACATTGGAAAGTTAACAGCTGTGAAATGGTAGCTTACATACCACTTTTGCAGCTGTCACCTATTCACAGCAATGGGGAGACATAGAGAAACCGACCTACTTACCTGACGTGATCTCCGAATGCCAGGAACCTTGTTAAAAAAAGTGGGAAAATAGAAAAAGGCTGGCAAAATAGTAGTTAACAAGCATTTAACAAGCATTTAACTATCTTAAATGCCTCCCCCGCCGCTTGGTGTCGGGTATGTTCTGAAATCGTAGACCCAACACTTTGGAAACTTACATGGAGGCGGGTTCGGAGCGGGTTCCCAACCCGCTGTCAATCATTTCGATTTTGACAGCGGACCCGCCACCAAACCCGCACTCTGAGCGCCAGCAAAATTCAGCCCTCTAATTCAAACAAAAAGGGAACAATTTTCTCAGTCCCGAGGAGGCGAGTATGGAGGCGGGACTGCCGGGAAAATGGCAGAATTTGGGGGCGCCCCCAACCCGCCTCCATGCCATCTTCCCAGGAGGCGGGTTGTCGTCCCGCGCCGGGTCCCTTCTCCTTGGAGGCGGGAAGAGATTAAAGCCTATTAACTGCCTGTTAACAGGTAGTTAACAGGCAGAAAATAGGATTATCCCGTTTTTGCCCGCGCAAGTGTGGGCTTCCCAAAGGCTCCAAAACCCGCCAGGGTCACCGAGGCGAGTAGTGGGTCGGCGGGGGGGGGGGGGGGGAGGCGGTGCAAAAGTGTGGTGTGAAGGTAAGTGATGGGTGCAAGAGTGTAGAGGTGAGTATCTGAGGTAAGTCGTAAATGTTTTTAAAAGTGTACTTACCTTTGTTTCTTCCTGCAGGCTTCAGTCGGTTTCTATACGGAGAGTCTCGGTTTGAGTCCCGTGTTGCAGATGAGAGATGTCCGTTGCATTCTCATATGCAACAAACATCTAATTTCTGTCAAAGAAAGAAGGTTGATGAGGTCTTGTATGCAAGACCTCATCAAACTATACAGAATGTCAGTGTTTGACAGCTTCACAGAGCTGTCCAACGATGACAGTTCTTTCAAAAATTCTTGACAGATGGCACGTCATATGTCGACGTGCTCTGCAACCGGCTTCGCCCTAATTGGCCTGCTAAGCCCGCCAGGCGGGCTTAACAAGGTCAATCAGGGGAAAATCCCGCTGGTTGGCCAGAAGCTGATGGAGGCGGGACTGAAACCCGACAAGTGGGAGTCCCGCCTCCAAAAGCTTACCATTGAGAAAATCACCCCAAAGCCTCTCAAAACTTTGCAACGTTTTACCTGAAATCAGGTACCTCTTTAAATCTTGCTGCAAATGGCTGCCTCCTGACCAGTACTGCCCATGGCTTGTAGTGGGTTGAAGACGTAGCAGTGGGAGTGCGGTTTGAGAAAAAAATAGTGCTGGGTATTCTGACAATGTCAGTTGACCTCTATTTGCATATACTGGGCGCCCCCCACCTGCCACTGGCAGGAGCACTGGCTGCCTAAATCCAGGTCAGAACAGGTGGACCTCCAGTGGTAATTTGGTATATTGTTTGCCGTTTTCGGCCTGCTATGCCACAAGTACAGGTGTAAATGAGGCGGTAGTGAGATGAAAATTTGCCCTGCAATTTAATAGACTGAACCACTTTCCACTGCGCCCTAATACTGCTTTACTGAATTTCTGATTTGTGGATAACACTTAAATGCATGATGCAGATGGTGATTGTCGAATTGATGGTATATTTGTCAAGTCTGGCACATGTTCATCATCCTTCAAACTAATTACTTGATATAAAAATAATCGTTAATATAGTAAAGAGCTTTTTAATTCAGATTCAGCTGTAGCAAGCATGGTTAAAAAAACAAATTAGTCAGTTTTTATATAGAAATTCTGATCCAAACTAGTTATACCTTGATCAAGAATTACATATTATAGCTGTAGATGGATTTTTTATTATGTGCTTTAAAAAATATTTATTATCTATTTTGGCCACTTTTATTCACCAATATTTTACAAACCATATTTACAGTAAATGAAAGTCTGATATACCAAAATTGTTGCTGTTGCGGAACTGTGACCATATAAGTAATCTATACATATATATATATATTTTTTTTTTTAATTGTTCTTTAGTTTCAATGAAATCCGTAATGCGAGGCTTGCCTTTGTCACCTATGAGCAGCTGTACCAGAAAGGAATGGCAATAGACCAACACACCTTAATGAGAGCCCTCAAGGTAAGGTCAAGTGGTTTTGAGTGTAAAGCAAAGAATTTGATTTATCTACTCTGACATCTGTAATGGTGTTACAATGTATACTAACCTCAGAACTTAGACTTGTATACTAAGTGCATGCAATGACAAGAAATAGGGCTCATACTCTCGTGCCACATCTGAACTGCATGGATATGACTGTGGCTGTCAGTAGTCATTTGAGGTTTTTGTTTTTGTGTAAAATAATGCTGCGTTCCCATGACTGTTTAGTTCAAAACCTTGAAAATGTCAGACAAACACTATCTGACTCCAAAAAAAAGTGATTTAAGAGTTTTGGGTTAACACAAATTTTCTTGCACCAGTTTCCTTTCATAGAAACATAGAAGATAGGAGCAGGAGTAGGCCATTCGGCCCCTTGAGCCTGCTCCGCCATTTAATGAGATCATGGCTGATCATCCAAATTCAGTACCCTGTCCCTGTTTTCTCCCCATATCCCTTCATCTCTTTAGCCTTAAGAAATATATCTAACTCCTTCTTGAATATATTTAATGAATTGGCCTCAACTGCCTTCTGTGGTAGAGAATTCCACAGGTTCACCACTCTCTGGGTGAAGAAATTCCTCCTCATCTCAGTCCTAAATGGCTTACCCCTTATCTTTAGACTGTGACCCCTGGTTCTGGACACCCCTGCCATCGGGAACATCCTTCCTGCATCTAGTCTGTCTAGTCCTGTTAGAATTTTATAAGTTTGAATGAGATCCCCTCTCATTCTTCTAAACTCTAGTGAATACAAGCCCAATCGTCCCAATCTCTCTTCATACGTCATTCCTGCCATCCCAGGTATCAGTCTGGTGAATCTTCGCTGCACTCCCTCCATGGCAAGAACATCCTTCCTCAGATAAGGCGACCAAAACTGCACACAATACTCAAGGTGTGGTCTCACCAAGGCTCTGTACAACTGCAGCAAGACATCCTTGCTCCTGTACTCAAATCCTCTCGCTGTGAAGGCCAACATATCATTTGCCTTCTTAACCGCCTGCTGCATCTGCATGCTTACCTTCAACGACTGGTGCACAAAGACTCCCAATCACCCAACTTGTCCAAATCATACTGGAGTTTCTCTGCATCCTCCTCACAACACACACGCCCATCCAGCTTTGTGTCATCTGCAAACTTGGAGATATTACATCTAGTTCCCTCGTCTAGATCATTAATATATATTGTGAATAACTGGGGTCCTAGCACCGATCCCTGCGGTACCCCACTAGTCACTGCCTGCCACTCGGAAAAAGATCCGTTTATTCCAACTTTCTTTCTTGTCTGAAGACGCTGCTGCTGAGGTAAGCCTCCACAGGGTGTCGGCAACCTCCAGTATCTTGGGAAAGTGGGCATTTTTCACGTGTAAGCCAGACTATTTGACAGAGGAGGGCATCATAAATAAGCCAGTTCCTGATCCTACCCGACTTCCGCACATGTGCACTAGGTAGGCAGGAACAGTGGCTTTCTCTCCCCAGAAGAGATCAACTGTAGCACAATTAATATCAAATCAGCCATATTTGATGATGCCACTTCCATTAAGTACTTTTCACAATGATCAAAGTACAAGCATTTTAAACCCCATCAAGCCAGTAGCTCTTAATTAGCATGGTTCCACCATCAAGCTGTCCAGTTCAGGTATAGAACAATGAGATGGTTTTACATTGAATCTGGACTAGAGAGAGCAATGCCAAACGGGCTTCCAGATGTCATTTGTACTGTCCTCTACTGCTCTCCTCTCATGTAGGCCCATTGGAAGCCGATTGGAAATTGAAGACCTGATCTTCTGTGCATGCAGTTGTTTCAACTTATGAGTGCCATCAACAGCTTGAAACCCAAGTTGCCTGCTCTCCCCCCACACCTTCACAAAGTCCCTCAAGTCAAAGATTTCTGCAAGTACCTTCATAAGAGAGATATCTACATTTCCCCTGCCATTATCCAAACCCTTAAAATTTGAAAGCATACACAGATATGAACTCAGACTCTATGGGGGAGAAATTCCTCTGGAGGGCCGTTTGGGGCGCTAGGTGAAAAATGTTTGGAAAGTTAGCGCCAGGCGCTAACCTTTTCGAACATTTGTTAAATTCCCTCTTTTTGCTCCAAGAGGGAAGTGGAGTGCTAAATCAAGCGTTCCACCGCGTTGCAGGGGCTCTTCCCTGCATTAAAGGAAAGGGCCCCAAGCTGTGAGTTCTGCAGGTTTCATTGTAGATTTTTGGGTCACCAGGGAGCGGGAGTGCTGCGTGATCAGCCTGGCACTCAAGCAGAGTGCCGGGCTGAGCAATCGCGGCACAAACACCGCGACCGGTGGCCGAAAATAAATTTTAAAAATCGGCTTTTTTTTGGGCCAGCCGCCCACCGCGCCTTTAAGTTGCACCCGAGAGCGGCCGGCCTCACTGCTCGCGACCCCTGCAGCAGTCGGTAACATCGCCCAGCGCTGCTGCGGGGCACAAGTGTGAATTTTTCTACTGGGGCGCTGTGCCCAGAGATGAAGTCATGATCTCTGGGCGATACCCGGTAGCGCCGCCGCTAACCTCCTGCTGAATTTCGCGGGAGGCGCAGTTATCCCCTCGGGAGGCGCGAAAAGCCATTTGCGTCCCGTTAGCGCTTCCCCCCTGGAGGCACAAACGAGGGGAATTTCGCCCCCTATGTCCGCAAGTTGGGCTTGCTTTATACAACAGCGCTCACAAAAAAGTGCCATAAATTCCTATCACCCTGTCTACATAGGATTACATAGGATTACATAGGATATATGGCACAGAAACAGGCCATTCGGCCCAACCAGTCCATGCCGGCGTTAAAGCTCCACTCGAGCCACCTCCCGTCTTTCCTCATCTAAATCTATTAGCATAACCCTCTATTCCCTTCTCCCTCATATGCTTGTCTCGCATCCCCTTAAATGCATCTATACTTTGCGCTTCAACCAGTCCCTGTGGTAGCGAGTTCCACATTCTCTCCACTCTTTGGGTAAAGAAGTTTTTTCTGAATTTCCTATTGGATTTCTTGGTGACTATCTTATATTGATGGCCTCTAGTTATGCTCTTCCCCACAAGTGGAAACATTCTCTCTGTATCCACTCTATCAAAACCTTTCATAATTTTAAAGACCTCTATTAGGTCACCCCTCAGCCTTCTTTTTTCAAGAGAAAAGAGACCCAGCCTGTTCATCCTTTCCTGATATGTATACCCTTGCATTTCTGGTATCATCGTTGTAAATCTTCTCTGCACCCTCTCCTGTGCCTCTATATGCTTTTTATAATATGGCGACCAGAACTGCATGCAGTACTCTATGTGTGGTTTAACCAAAGTTCGATACAGGTTTAGCATAACATCCCTCTAGAAATAAGCCCTAGTGCTTGGTTTGCTTTTTTATGACCTTGCTAACCTGTGTCGCGACTTTTAGTGATTTGTGTATTTGTACTCCGAGATCCCTTTGTTCCTCTACCCCACCTAGACTCGCACCCTCCAAGTAATAAGTGACCTCCCTATTCTTCCTACCAAAATGTAATACCTCATATTTATCTGTGTTGAACTTCATTTGCCAATTATATGCCCATTCTGCAAGTTTATTAATGTCCTCCTGTAATTTGCTGCAGTCCTCCTCAGTATTGACTATTCCCCCCAATTTTGGTGTCATTCGCAAACTTAGAAATTGTGTATTTGATTCTAAAGTCTAAATTGTTAATACAAATTGTGAACAACAGTGGTCCCAGCACTGATCCTTGTAGAACACCACTACCCACCTTCTGCCACTGTGAATAGCTACCCTTTACTCCTACTCTTTGCCTTCTGTCTTGAAGCCAGCTAGCAATCTATTCTGCTACTTGTCCCCTGACTCTGCATTCTCTGACCTTGTTCATCAGTCTATTATGGGGTACCTTATCGAAGGCCTTTTGAAATTCTAGATAAATTACATCTACTGCATTACCATTGTCTACTCTCTCTGTTACCTCTTCAAAAAATTTAATGAGGTTGGTCAAGCAAGACTTTCCCTTTTGAAATCCATGCTGACTATTCATTATTATGTTTTTGGTTTCTAAATGTTCTTCTATTTTCTCCTTTAGTAGGGATTCTATTATTTTTCCTACCACCGATGTTAAGCTGACTGGTCTATAATTCCCTAGACATGTTCTATCCCCCTTCTTAAATATAGGTATTACGTTAGCTATCTGCCAGTCCTCTGGAAGTATACCTTTTTCTAACAAATTATTAAATATGTGTAGTAATGCCTCTGCTATCTTTTCCCTAGTTTCTTTTAAAATGCATGGATGCAATCTATCCGGACCAGGGGTTTTAATCCTCTTTGATTTTGACTAATTTATTTAATATGTCCCCTTTTTTATTTTAAATGTACTTATCTCATTACTAATCTCATCATCCAATGTCATGTCCACCTGTTCTATCTCCCAGGTAAATACTGAAGCAAAATAATTATTTAATATTTCTGCCATCTCTCTATCGTTACCTGTGGTATTATCTTGTCTATCCATTAATGGCCCTATTCCCATCCCACCCTTCCTTTTTTTGATGTAGCTGTAAAATATTTTACTATTTTGTTTTATGTTCCTTGATAATTTAATTTCTTAGTTCCTCTTTGCCTTCCTAATTGTTTGTTTGACTTCTCTCCTAATCTCTTTATATTCTCCCTTATCATGCACTCCCCTACTGTCTATGTACTTAATGTATGCCTCTTTCCTCACCCTCAATTGTTCCCTTATGGCTTTATTTATCCATGGAGTCTCAACAGTCTTTAGTTTGTTCTTTCCTTTTAGCGGAATATATTCTTCCTACACTCTGTTGAATACCGTTTTATATGTTTCCCATTGTTGTTCTACATCGTTGTTTGCCAATATTGTTGCCCATTTATATTCCCAAGTTCTATTCTCAGCCCCTCAAAATCAGCTTTTCTCCAATCTATTACCCTGGTTTTTGTCATACTTATGTCCTTCTCAATTATCATCTTAAAGCGTATTATATTATGGTCACTATTGCCTAGATGTTCCCCTACTTTTACTTCTCTTATCTGCTCTGGTTCATTCCCCATTAGTAGATGCAATAACGAATCCTTGCTTTTTACATATTAGGTTACAAAGGAGTCCTATACACATTGTAGGAACTCCATTCCCTATCCCCTTTACCTACCTCTTCTGTCCAATTGATATCGGGGTAGTTGAAATCCCCCCTGATTATTATTCTATGTTTTTTACTCATTTCCCTAATTTGTGTGCATATTTCTTCCTCCACCTCCCTTCCACTATTAGGTGGTCTGAAGACTACACCTATTAGTGTGATTGATCCTTTATTATCTTTTATCTCTATCAATATGGATTCTACTTTTGTCTTGCTGATTGCTGCGTCACTTTTTTCTACTGCCATTATGTTATCCCTAATAAGTATAGCTACTCCACCTCCCCTGTTTCCCTCCCTATCTTTTCTAAATATGTTATACCCTGCAATGTTTAATTCCCAGTCCTGATTTTTCTTTAGCCATGTCTCAGTAATCTCTACTATGTCTGGTTCCTCGCATCACCTGATTGCCTGTTTTATTATGGACACTGTGTGCATTGCTGTACAGACAGTTTAACTCTTTTTTAATAGGATTTCCTCTCATTTTATGTTTAACCATCTTTTTAGACTCCTGTGCTATAACTCTATTTATTCCCTTGCCATCAATGTCCTCCCTTACTTTATTCTTTCTATGCTCTCTTTTCCTGTGTTGTTGATAATTAGGCTAGTTATATTTCTTGTAGATCCCTCCCCCCATCTTACTAGTTTAAAGCCTTTGCCTACAACTACAACTACAACTACAACTACTTCTTAACACTATAGGGTAGAAATTGGACCTTGGTACGCCCATTTTACATGCGTAAAATGGACGTAACAAGGCCCAATTTCTGGGACCAATGTCCTGCACCCCAAGGTGCCATTACATATGTTATGAGGGGCCTAATGATTGTTTTAGGCTTCCTTTCAGAAATTGGTCTGTGATAAGCGGGGCAATCATTGGGTCTGCTTGGCTCAGGATTCTTCAGCGATTGCTGAAACATCTCTAGGGAGCCAGGAAGAGGAGGAGTGCTCTTCCAACTTCACGGTATTGTTGATCACCCCTCCCGCCCCCCACCAACCCACCTTTACTGCTACTTTCCCCCATTCCGGAACTTCACTTTGGCCCATTGCTGGCGAGGTAAGTGGCCTGACATTCATGCTGGTAAAATGGGCAAGCTGCATGTGAAGGCAGGTGCCAGAAAATTAAGCAAATAAGGTCCAAGACCCAATTTCAAGTGAGCTTCAGGCCTCCTGGTTGGGCTGTGCACTCCTTGATTATGCGCCCGATTATGTGCCCGAAAATGGGTATACTAATGTGAGCCCTTTGTGCCAGCTAATATACTTGCTCGAGCTTGTAATCTATTACTCCTATGAGGTGCTCTCTGAGTGAGATGAGGTTGAACGGTCAATGGCTGGGAAAGTTCCCCATGAGCCTTAGAGGCTTGAGGTGACTCTTGCATCAGGGAAGCTGCTGTCCCAGAGGGACCAGCTTTTGGCAGCCAGCCTGCTGCAATGGCAAGGGGTGACAGGCCCATGCCTGATGCTCCCTATAATGTAGGCACTGCTGAAGGCCTTAAGGAAGTAGGATCAATGCCACTCCCTGTCCACCCCAGTCCAACACCGGCATCTCCGCATCATCACTCCCTGAAGAGACATCGACATGTGCAAGTGAGGTGTACAGAATGACCCTATAGGCATCTATTGAAGGAGTGGTAGCTGCCACAATGGAAGTCACCAATGCCTTTAAAAGATATTCCTGACCTCTTAATGCCACATAAATCTCCTGGGCTGTCATTTTCTCTAGGATGTTATGCAGGTCATGAGAAACTTCCTGCAATGTGTTGTAGATGCAGGTAGTGCACTCCTCCAACTTGTCCATCATTTCAACCATATGCATGGAAACCATCTCCACTGCCTCCACATGAGACTAATGCTCCTTAATCCTACAAGGCTATGGACCAAGAGCTGGCAGGTGGGATTAGGCTGGATAGCTCTTTGTCGACCGGCGCGGACACGATGGGCCGAAATGACCTCCTTCTGTGCTGTAAATTTCTATGATTCTCTGACAGGTCCTTTGAAGACTGAGTCCCTGAGATCTGGGTGTTTAGACTTCTCAGCCGAGGGTGATCACTCCTTTCCCCTCCCTAGAGGAATGGCACTCTCCCTCTCTTCTACTTCCAGGTTTGCATTCTTACTAGTGGTCAGTGCTTCACTCAGTGATAGCCTTCTTACTCACTAGCTATTTCCTCCTGACTTGGTGTCTTTAGGCTAGTGCTTGCGCTTGCACAGTTAAGATGCCATGACAAAGTTGGCAACAAAGTGGTAGGAGTGATGGATCTGTATCTGTATGTTCATTTAAGTGGCTGGCTCTTCCTGCAAGGTACCCCCTATAATGTGAAACACGAAGAGCTTGATTAGCAGTGCACACAGTGAAATTAGCCCTTGAAGAAATAACTCCTGACTGCAAGGGCATTGCAGTATTTTCAGAAAGCACTTGAAGCTGAAAATATGTATGGTCAGCCTTGCCAAGCTTTTACCAACCTTCTGTTGTTACCTCACCATCTCCCACCAATGTTACCTCTAATTTTTTTTGTACTGAGTGGGCCACGAACTCCTTTGAGTGCGATCTTTTCGGCCGTGAGCAAATTTTAAAACAACAACAACTTTTACAACAATGACAGCAACCACTTAACAGCATATTGCCACCCCACCGTCTCAAATCATGAGACAATCAGACAAGGTTCTATACAAGTTTAACATAACTTCTCTGCTTTTGGATTCTATTCCTCTAGAAATGAGCCCGTGCTTTATTTGCACTTTTATGGCTTTTTTAAACTGCGTTGCTACTTTTAATGATTTGTGAATCTATACCCCTAGATCCCTTTGCACCTCTTATTTTCCAAGGAGTAGATCACCTCCTTATTCCTCCTACCAAAATGTACCACCTCACACTTATCTATATTGAAATTCATTTGTTATTTACATGCCCATTCTGCAAGTTTGTTTATGGTAGAATTAATTAAAAGCTTTTAGTTCATCATGTATAAACTCTATTTAATAAAAAATTACTTGTCAGAAATGACTGGGATATAAAAGAACTGCATAATGATGCATTAACACTTCAGAAACATCACTCAGTTACACAGTTGTGCATCGACAAACAATCCAAAAGCCCAAGGTGAGCTGAAAGAGGCATATCTATTCATGCAATTAGTATTAATTTTAAAGTTTTCAACGTATTAGCTCATCCCTTATGACTCTGAGGTACAAATAGGGGCACAAACTTTTCCCCCTCTTTCATAACATGATTTAAACAACCCTGATAGACTCTTTCAAAAAGGAGACAACACCTGCACAACAAATTTAACTGGAACGTACCGCGGGACTTTCAACATCATTTCCCGTATTTTTTTCCAACTTTAAACAATTTTCTGAATTAAAAAAAAAATTCTCACTTTTATTTCACTGGGGGCCTAAAACTTGTTTGTTTCAGCCTCCTTCCAGCGGCCATTGTACATGTGCTGCGCCTCTACCTGTGTTGTTCCAAAGTGCAGCCGCCGCTCTGTCCCCGGGAACGGACTACACGCATCTGGACCCTCACCACTCTCTCTCTGTCCCACTCTCTGTCTCTGTCCCTGTCTCTCTCCCTCCATCTCCCTCTCCCTCTCTCTCTCCCTCCGACTCCCTCTCTCTCCCCAGTCTCTCTCTCTCTCCCCCCGTTTCTCTCTCTCTCTCTCCCTCCCCTAGTCTCTCTCTCGCTCTCCCCCAGTCTCTCTCTCTCTCCCTCCTGTCTCTCTCTCTCTCTCTCTCCCGTCTCTCTCTCTCTCTCCCTCTCCCCCAGTCACTCTCTCTCTCCCCAGTCGCTCGCTCTCTCTCTCTCTCTCTCTCTCTCTTTCCCTCGGTCTCTCTCTCTCCCCCATCTTTTTCTCTCTCTCCCCCAGTCTCTCTCCCCAGTCTCTCTCTCTCCATACCCCAGTCTCGCTCTCTCGCTCCCCAGTTAGTCTCTCTCTCTCCCTCTCTCCCCAGCTTCTCTCTCTCTCCCCAGCTTCTCTCTCTCTCCAGCTTCTCTCTCTCCCCAGCTTCTCTCTCTCTCCCCCCCAGTCTCTCTTTGCTCTCCCCAGTCTCTCTTTGCTCTCCCCAGTCTCTCTTCGCTCTCCCCAGTCTCTCTTCGCTCTCCCCAGTCTCTCTTCGCTCTCCCCAGTCTCTCTTCGCTCTCCCCAGTCTCTCTTCGCTCTCCCCAGTCTCTCTTCGCTCTCCCCAGTCTCTCTTCGCTCTCCCCAGGTCTCTCTTCGCTCTCCCCAGTCTCTCTTCGCTCCCCCGTCTCCAGTCTCTCTTCGCTCTCCCAGTCTCTCTTCGCTCCCTAGTCTCCTCTCTCCCCCGTCTCTCTCTCTCTCTCCCCCATCTCTCTCTCTCTCTCTCTCTCTCCCTCCCCGTCTCTCTCTCCCCAGACTCTCTCTCTCTCCCCCGTCTCTTGCTCTCTCTCTCCCCAGTCTCTCTATCTCCCCAGTCTCTCTCTCTCTCTCTCCGTCTCTCTTTTCCCCAGTCTCTCTCTCTCCCCCCAGTCTCTCTCTCTCTCCCCCCCAGTCTCTCTCTCCCCCATCTCTCTCTCTCTCTCCCCACTCTCTCTCCCCCGTCTGTCTCTCTCTCCCCGTCTCTCTCTCTCCCCGTCTCTCTCTCTCCCCGTCTCTCTCTCTCCCCGTCTCTCTCTCTCCCGTCTCTCTCTCTCCCCGTCTCTCTCTCTCCCCGTCTCTCTCTCCCCGTCTCTCGCTCTCTCCCCATGTCTCTCCCTCTCTCCCCACGTCTCTCTCTCTCTTTCCCCACTCTCTCTCTCTCTTACACTCTCTCCCCTCCGATTCCCTCTTTCTCTCCAGAATCTCTCTCTGCCCCCCTCTGATTCCCTCTCTCTCCCCTTTCGATCCTCAATCTTCTCCCCACTGGCCACCAACAGATCCCCTGACCACTGCACAGAGCCAACGAGAGCATGGTCCAGCTGGGTACTGCGCATGCACAGCTCCGGTATCCCGCGAGCCGGCGCTGAAGGCTAAAAGGCAAATAATCAGAGCGCGGGGGATTCTCCCGCTGTCCCATTGAAAGGTCAAAGTTCAAGGGAGAAAACCAAACCCCTCCTGGCGTTACACAGCAACCGATCAACCATTGGAGCACACACTTCAAGAGCTGCAATTGCGATCGGCTCTGAGGTCGCAAGACTCGCAAACGAGTCTGTCTGGATTCCCGTAGCCATTGTATATTGGGCCCCTCCCCCGCCCCAGCTACTGTCCAGTTCTCTGCACGGCATTTCAAATCAACTGCGCGCAAGCTCGGGATCAGTGCGCACCTGCGCACCTTAGAGGGAACAGTGTCTCCCACAGCCTATGATGTCTAAGGCCTCCTCTTCCTGCAGACTCAGTTTTGAGTGATGGTGCTTCTTCCTCAGTTGTATGTCTTATGCGATGGCTATGGGCCAGCTTTTGTTTTGCAGGGAGAGAAGAGAATGTTAAATGTGTGTGATATTGACACTTGCCCCATATGCATGCCATGATGATGAGAGGTGGCTGTGCACTGTCATTTTAAAAGAAGTGTCCTCGAAGACTAGCTATATGCCAGAGTTGTTAGTGCTTGAGTATTTTTATTGCATTAATGACATCCAGGTACTGAGAAAGATAATGATAGTTAAAGAGGTGAGTGAAGGCAATTTGAGTGGTAGATGTGTATTGGCACCAGCGCCTAGAATTGACCAATCTACCCTTCTGAGGTCCTTGAACCTCTTCATGCACTGTGTGGCAGTTCTTGGGGTGTGGAAGTTGCATTGACTGGCTCTGTCACCTACCTGCACCTTCACCTTATTGTGCTTCTTGCCCTCTGTGCTGAATTATTTTGCCCTTCTGACCCTCACTTACCAAAAGTATGCCCATGGATGCATCTGAGAATCTGGGGGCTCTTTCAGCTGGTGGCATCCCTAAGACCTGCTGGTCATTCAAAGGAATGCAGGCAGCAGGCGAACTTCGTGCTGCCTGCTGATTAGCATGATTAGCATCCTGGCCTTAAATCTATTTGATTTCCGGCTCTTTCCAGTTCTGACGAAAGGTCATCGACCTGAAACGTTAACTCTCTTTCTCTCTCCACGGATGTTGTCTGGCCTGCTGAGTTTTTCCAGCGTTTTCTGTTGTTATTTAGCATGATTGCAGTGTTCAGCCCAGCCCTGAACGGACTCCTGAGTGGCTGAAAGCTCAGCAGGGGGCCCAAGTTCGTGCAAGGTTAGCACCACTTAAAGTTGGCCTGCACTACTTAAAGGCAGTCTGCACCTCTTAAAGGGGAGGTACATTCTGCCTGTAGCAGCTCATTGAACTGGCTGGGGAAGAGATTGAGAGGAGGAGAAAAGAAAAATTATGTCACAACAGGAGAGAGCATGCGCCTAGGTACTCCGATGCAAGCGTGTAAAGTCCAATGGGAGCAGATAGCCGTTGTGGTGAATGCCAGCAGTTTAGCCCCGAAGAGCTAGATGCAATGCAGGAAGAAGTTTAATGACCTCACACGAATGGTCAAGATCAGTGAATTCATCTTCAAATGCCATATCCCACCATCTGTACCACTAGCCTCACACATTGCTCAATGCACTACACCCGCATCACTCACCTACCAACAATCGCTACCAAACACGACTCATACCTCACATTCATAGCTTCACCTCACCCTCACACACTTACCACTGCTACAAGCCTCACACCCACACCTCACGGCTTGCACACACTGTCAGCTATTCAACCATGACAGGCATATCACCCAAACACATTGCACCACACACATTGACACTTTTCCCTTTCTTTTGCAAGAAAAGGTGGCTCACAACCGGCACCAACAGGACCTAACCAGCGGGGGATAGGCGTGCCTGCATAACCTGACCCCCATGGAAGAGACGGTGCTGGCCATTCTTGGGAGGAGCATTGCTGGGCCCCTGGCAGCAGCGGGGCTGAAAGAATACAAGATGCCGGTATCCTCATATGTAATCCTCCTTCTCATATTCCACTTACTCTCATCCCACAATCTCTTCTGATTTACAAGCTGCACATGGTGTAAGCATGCACCTCTTTCTCTCATGAAACACCCTAGCCTTGTGCCTTTTTTCATTTCAGCGACCCAAGAAATCTAGCCTGCCCAGATAGTGGTGCAAGAAGAAGAGGGAGAAGAGTGTGATGAGGCAGCAGAAACACTGTCACTCGATCTGACACTCGCAGCCACCAGCTCAGATAGTGACACTGCACGGACTTTAGAGGGTAGCTTAATAGCTGGATCAGCACGTGGTGAGTCATCGGGCACGAGTGGGCTGCAGCCAGGGCAGGGGTAAAGGTACAGCAGGTGCCAGCTCCCCGGAGGATGAGATTGCACATGAGTTCTTCTGCAGAGGACTCAGATGATGCCTGCAGAAGAACACTGATGGGTATGCACAACAAAATGCTTGGTGCATTGGCAGGTCTGCCAGAAAGTCTAAGTGCAATGTCAAGGAGCATGGAGGGGTCGGCACCAACCTTGCACAGGGCTTTGCGCAGAGCTTGGAGCCCATCCTTTCCAGCATGGAAGTGATGGGCAAATCTATTAGCACATTTGTGGACCCAATCATGATACAGAGTCTGATGGCTGATGTCTCAGCTTCCATTGCAGCACAAGCAAAAACGTCTGAGTGTTGCAGTGGAAGCTCAGACTTCTGTCATGCAAGGTCAGACTGCTCTCATGCAGGCTCAGCTTGCTGCCACGCAAGTTCAAACTGCTGCCATCGTGGCTGCATTTACCAGTGTTGAAAGTGGCTTGCAGGGTGTCACAGCAGTCCAGCAATCCATCCTCCAACAGATGGCTAGGAATGCTGAGGCGTAGCCCCGCGGAGCACGAACCTGCTGTCCTCTCTCAGGATGACAGCATTCGTACTCTCACTACTGCCACTCCGCCAGTGCCCTTGATGTTGCCGGTCAGCCAGCCAGCCCACATGGCTGCCGCCCATGCTGAGGTAGAGCAGTCCGCAGCCGTGCCTTCTATCCCAGAGCTGCTTGAGGTCGTCCTGCAAGGCCATTTGCAGTCTCCCCCACTGAAAATCAGCAGCCTTCCACCAGCCACGGGGTAGCACTTCATAGGAGCACTAGGACAGGCAAAGGTACACTGGAGACAGGCACTAAGGGAATGCCTAAGGTTGATTAGTTGACTTTTTTATGTAATATGTAATTGGATGGATTGATGTATAAAGTTGGATTGCAATGTGCCTTTTGTGGTGGCTTTAATTTCAGCATTGTTTTTTTAAATGCGTTTATGGGATGTGGGCGTCGTTGGCAAGGTCAGCATTTATTGCCCATCCCTAATTGCCCTTGAGAAGGTGGTGGTGAGCCGCCTTCTTGAATCGCTGCAGTCCGTGTAGTAAAGGTACTCCCACAGTGCTGGTAGGTAGGGAGTTCCAGGATTTTGACCCAGCGACGATGAAGGATCGGCAATATACTTCTAAATCGGGATGGTGTGTGACTTGGAGGGGAACTTGGAGGTGGTGGTGTTCCCATGCGCCTGCTGCCCTTGTCCTTCTAGGTGGAAGAGGTCACGGGTTTGGGAGGTGCTGCCAAAGAAGCCTTGGCGAGTTGCTGCAGTGCATCTTGTAGATGGTACACACTGCAGCCACGGTGCACCGGTGATGGAGGGAGTGAATGTTTAAGGTGGTGGATGGGGTGCCAATCAAACGGGCTGCTTTGTCCTGGATGGTGTCGAGCTTCTTGAGTGTTGTTGCAGCTGCACTCATCCAGGCAAGTGGAGAGTATTCCATCACACTCCTTACTTGTGCCTTGTAGATGGTGGAAAGGCTTTGGGGAGTCAGGAGGTGAGACACTCGCCGCAGAATACCTAGCCTCTGACCTGCTCCTGTTCCCACAGTATTTATGTGGCTGGTCCAGTTAAGTTTCTGGTCAATGGTGACCCCCAGGATGTTGATGGTGGGGATTCGGCGATGGTAATGCTGTTGAATGTCATGGGGAGGTGGTTAGACTCTCGCTTGTTGGAGATAGTCATTGCCTGGCACTTCTGTGGCGCGAATGTTACCTGCCACTTATCAGCCCAAGCCTGAACGTCGTCCAGGTCTAGTTGCATGCGGGCATGGACTGCTTCATTATCTGAGGAGTTGTGAATGGCGCTGAACACTGTGCAGTCAACAGCGAACATCCCCATTTCTGACCTTATGTTGGAGGGAAGGTTATTGATGAAGCAGCTGAAGATGGTTTGGCCTAGGACACTGCCCTGAGGAACTCCTGCAGCGATGTCCTGGGGCTGTGATGATTGACCTTCAATCACCACAACTATCTTCCTTTGTGCTATGTATGACTCCAGCCAGTGGAGAGTTTTCCCCCTGATTCCCATTGACTTCAGTTTTACTCGGGCTCCTTGATGCCGCACTCGGTCAAATGCTGCCTTGATGTCAAGGGCAGTCACTCTCACCTCACCTCTGGAATTCAGCTCCTTTGTCCATGTTTGGACCAGGGCTGTAATGAGGTCGGGAGCCGAGTGGTCTTGGCGTAACCAAACCGGGCATCAGTGAGCAGGTTATTGGTGAGTAAGTGCCGCTTGATAGCACTGTTGATGACACTTGCCTTTACCTCTTTTTTTAACTTTGTGTTCTTTGGCGAGAAAGAGAGCTGGAGAAAAAATGGGAGAAAGACACAGAGTAAATGAGACTCAGAGATGGGTTTACTGTGCATTGTTGCTGGTCCAGCTTGTTTAATTTATCATCTAACATAAAACGGTCCTAACTGCAGATTTCCAAGATTTGTAAATCATTGCTAGACATATATTATAGGAAGGCTGATGCTAACATTGCAATTGTGCCTTACATGACTTTGATTTAGATTTCTTTTGGCAAAAAGTTGCAATACTAAGCAAAAGTGGGCACTGAGAAACATAAATTAAACTGGTCATCATCTCTCACTGTTAGAATCAAATCTGAAATCTATGAATGTGGAATATTTTATCCCAGAACCTAATATCTGACTGGCGTTGGGCTTTGTATTTCATTTTTATTTCTTTATTTGAGCGAAACTGTATAATAAAAGTTAGTGAAAATTCAGCAATTAATGTTCAGCACACAGAACAAAGTATCACCAAGTTCATTATTCAGAGCTCCACAGGGATAGGACCAGAGGCTGTACTTACCTACTAAAATCACTGGAGTGTGCAGGCAGTCTGTTGGGGTGGGACTTTGATAAGTTGATCCTCATTACAGTATGACTGCAGCAGGTTACATAAAAACTCTGTAAAAATAAACCAAATAACTGAAAAAAGACTTACTGCGGCTGATAATATAATGAAAAGCCCCTGGAGCTTGGTGTCAGGAATACTTTGGTGTCAGGAATCTGTATTGTCAGACTCAGAAACCTCTTCCACTACTGATGTGATCTGCTGAGAGCAATGTGGCTGGGAGACACCAGGCCTGGAAATTCAATGATGCTGTGTCCATTTTATGCCTGTAAAACGTGCACCGAAGCATCCAATATGGTAGACGTCGCACGTGCGCTCATTCTGAGCCAGAGGTGCGCCACCCACTATATTGGTATAGACATCAAAAGAGGGATCCAGGGCCTATACCAGGCCCTCTGTATATGCAAATAAGGGGCCCAACGCTTGTTTGGTGTCTCCTTTACCAAATTGGTTTGTCCAAATCAGGTCTACATACGGCCTAGCCAGCGGTCCTTAAAAGGACCACTGCAGACCACCACCAAAAAATATATTTTTTAAAATATACTTACCTGAATGTGGAATCGAGTGAAGCTCCTTCCAGCTCCAGATTGAAACCATGAGCTGCTGCTGGACATTGCCTGATCCTCCCCACCCCCCTGCCGATCGCCGTCTCGACCGCCCTCCTGCAGGAGTAGTGACTAAATGCTTGTCAAAAAGTTGGGTTTCAATGATTGCCTTTAAAAGAGGCGAGGAGAGTTGGAGGAGTTTGGGGAGGGAATTCCAGAGTGTGCTTTGCAGGCATGACTGCCAATGGTGGAGTGAAGAGGGGATGTGTAAAAGGCCAGAGTCAGAGGAACGGAGAGGTCAGGTGAGGTTGCAAGGCCATGATGTTTATTCAAAGGGCCAAATTCCCTTAATGGGATTGGAGCAATTGGGCCACGCTTCTTACACTCGGTATATTTTAATGGGCATTCTGCAGGTATACGTAGCACTTAAAAAAAAATGCCCCACTCTTCAGAGCTCTACCCTGTCGGTGTCTAATATTTGAAGTGCGCTGCTGTGGATAAGGTGGTGCTGTGTTAATCGGGCACAAGAATGCAAAACTGGACACAAACATGTCAACCTTCTCACTTGGCGAAGCTGCCGAACAGCTTTAAAAAAGCCTCTGATGAAAGTTCTGATGAAAGGTCATCGACCTGAAACGTCAACTCTCTTTCTCTCTCCACGGATGCTGCCTGGCCTGCTGAGTTTTTCCAGCGTTTTCTGTTGTTATTTAAAAAAGCCTAAACAGCCGCAAAAAAGCACTTAACTTAAAAAACACACTACTGAGAAATGCCGAATTGACGCCCGCTCATCAATTTTGGAGCTCTTACCGCCCTCTCCAAAGCACGCCCGTGCGTGCTGCCATTGACAGCACAGAGAGGCGGGAGAAAGCAGCGGTGAGCTGGAACCCATACTGTAAACAGCTGCTGGGATAACTGTTAACTATGGAGAGCGATTGGAGTGATTGATTACATTATCACTATTGTCACACTTCGGATTTTTGTAAACCTGTGTAACTCAACCCTGTTGGGGAGACAGAATTTTAGTTCGTTCATCTCATTTAAAAATAAAAAGTAGTGTTTCCCAGCCCTGTGTCGTGTGCACACAAGGATCTGAGATAATGCAAGCCATCTCAAATCTCCTGAGATTTTGGGGGCAACATATTAAGTTGATATTAATGTCATGTACCCTAACAACTATATTCACACTCTCCGATACTCCAGTTACCTTAATCACACTCAACCTTCACTCCTTATTTGCTCTCATCTACCTTAAATTATTGATTCCCTGTTATGGGTGATGAACTCAGAAGTGCTAATTGTTATGTGACAATCCCAGATTGCCCGCCCAGGGAGTATTCACATAGTTTACATAACTAACTGTCTGTGGTGGCCAGCCACAAAAAATCAGAACTCATAATTTAGTCAGAGACGCGGTCCATAAACTCAGGTTAGCAAGCATCATTTACTCCAATCCAGTTCAGATCCAAAAACAGGGTATCTCAAATTAAAATGAACATGTGTACATATATAGAGAGTAAAAAATGAACAAAAATTAAGACAGTATATGCTTATAGGAATCATGGCCCAAAAATTAGTCTTGCTACGCGAGAGTACGCACTGTGTACTCTCGCGTATTCTGTCTCCAATTGCCGGTTTTCTGCATGCACTGCGCATGCGCTGAAAACCGGCACTTGGTGATTTCAAAAGGGGGCGGTTCCTAGGTGAACCGCGTGCGCGCTACAGGCTGCGCGCACGCAGTGCACTTAGTGCTTTGAACGCGCAGGTAAGCATGGAAGATTTTGCACATAAAGAAAGGAGGCGTAAGACCCTCTTTTAACAAGGTAAGTAGTTAATTAAGTATTATTTTGAATTTTTTTCAACAGGTATATCTTTTTTAGAGACTTTAAAGAAAGGTAAGTTTATTTTTATCACTTTTTAAAAGATTTTAAATTTTTTCAAAAATTTAATTTTTTGTTTAAAGTGGTTAATTTATTTAACTATACTTATTTTATTAATGTGATGGTTTTTTTTTTAAATTTAATTGAGGTTTAGCTGTTCTTTTGGGGGGGTATAGATTCATAGCTTTCACAGCCCTTGCTCTAAAAACTATGAATGAAAGATGGTGTGCTGCCATTGGCTGTAACTGAATCATGTGATCCCACAGCTCGCACGAATTAACTGCGCCTGTGGGATACGGAAGCACTGCACAGCTGCTGTCTAGAAAATCAAGTTCGTGCGAGCTCGGAATGAAAAGGCAGGCGCGCAGTGAGATATCGCGGGGAAGCCTTACCCCCGCACGAAGGCTCCGTCATTAATTTCTGGGCCCATGATTAAAATGCTTATATTACTCTGAATATCAACAAGGACAGTGACTAAAGAGGGTTAACGCTGCTTCAGTTCTGTGAACAGAATAGGGGTGTAACCAACTGCAGCTTTGAAGCTGCAGAGAACAGCAAATGCATTTAAAGAGACAGTTGATTTCTGATGTTTGCGTTGGGCTTTTAATTTCTCTCACCCTATTGCTGAAAAGGTTCCTCCTTCTCTGCTGGTGGAAGGGAGGGGTGTAATGACATATAATACAGGGGGAGGGAGTGCTGAGGGACCAGTCGAGAGTCCCACTCTCTCAAAAATGTTCTGAAGGGAAGTCCTTGTGCAGGGAATAAGCTGAGGAGCATCTGCTTGACCTTCTTGCTATTATTACTCCACATTGCTGTAGTGTGCCTAAAAACTACTCTATAAATAAACATAGGGGTAAAAATTCACTTGGTTGCGCCACCCGTTAGCGCCTTAAGAGGGCGCTAATGGGGCGCAAAGCCGCTAACGCCCGGGCGCAGCGATGTTTGCGCCGCTCGAGAACTTAACTTAAGATTGTGCGGCGGCGCTAAAACTTACCGCTGCGACCAACTGCGCGCGCAGATTGTGACGTCATTCCATGGTGCAACGCCCTTGGGGCGCCCCGTAGCGGAAATTGAGTGGCGCCCCCTGCCTTACCGCCTGGCGCTTCCAACGACCAGAAGACTGGAACGCTATCAATCGCTGTGGGGCTGGGGGGGGGGCGCTATTTAAAGGGGGCCTCTTCCTGTCTTTTATTGTTGGTGGCATTTTTGAACTACGCATTCTGAGAGAGAGAGGGAGAGACTTCTGGAGAGATTCAACGTTGTGTGAAGGAGTTTTGGGTACTGAGCAGCACTTTGCAGGTTCATTTTGATTTGCCATTCCTTGTATCGATTTAGCAGAGACCGTGGGAGCTGCACTCTGAGCTCTTTGCCTGGTGCTCTCCATTGTTCTTTCCAGCACATTTGATGTGCAAGTCTCTCCAGGCCGAGATTCAAGGCAGCAATGAACAGGATGTGGATGGAAAGCAAGATTAACCATCCCCTTTAAGAACTGGCCCGTGCCATTGTGTGTGTGTTCCATTGCTGACTGACATTACATGAGCTTCGCCAGCGCTCCGAGTTAGCGCCTCACTGCTCGGCCTTTGCGCCTTAAGAGAGGTGTGCAGCGCCTGCTTTAGCGCTCCACTCACCTCCCAGGGCGGTAAAAGTGAAGTTTCCCGTCAGTGCCGATAATTAGCGCCAGGCGCTAATATTTGCGTCCGGACGATATTTGCGCCCCAAATGGGGCGCGACCTAATTTCTACCCCATAATCTCCAGAGACTTGAGCACAAAACCTATGCTGACACTTCAGTGCAATATTAAGGGTGTGCTGCACTGTCGGAGGTGTCTTCTAGCGGATGAGATGTTATAAGAACATAGGGGGAGAAATTCAGTATCGCCCCATTTGGGGCGCAATTATCGGCGGGGCGCAAAGATTAGCGCCTGGCGCTAATTATCGCCTCCGACTGCAAACTTGACTTTTATTGCCCCTGGAGGTGATTGGAGCGCTAAATCAGGCGCTACACATCTGTCTTAAGGCGTAAAGGCCGAGGAGCGAGGCGCTAACTCAGAGCGCTGGCGAAGCTCATGTGATGTCAGTCAGCAATGGAACACAGACACAATGGCGCCGGCCAGTTTTTAAAGGGGAGGGTTGATCTTGCTTTCCATCCACATCCTTCTCATTGCAGCCTTGAATCTCGGCCTGGAGAGACCTGTACATCAAATCTGCTGGAAAGAACAATGGAGAGAACCAGGGAAAGAGCTCAGAGTGCAGCCCCCAAAGTCTCTTCTAAATCAATACAAGGAAGGGCAAATCAAAATGAACCTGCAAAGTGCTGCTCAGTACCCAAAACTCCTTCACACAGCGTTGAATCTCTCTAGAAGTCTCTCTCTTTCTCTCTCAGAATGCGTGGTTCAAACATGTCACCAACAAAAAAAGGCAGGAAGCAGTCGCCTTTAAATAGCGCTCCCCCAGTCCCTTCCTGACTGCAGAACGCTCCCCTCAACCTGTCGTTGCTAGCGGCAGGCGGTAAGGCAGGGGGCGCCACTCAATATCCGCACCGGGGCGCTACCGGGGCGTTGCATACTCGCCTGACGTCACAATCTGCCGGCGCAGGAGAGCGTGGCGGTAGTGTTTAGCGCTGCCGCAAAATGTCTAGTTAATTTCGTGAGCGGCGCAAATATCGTCGCGCCCGGGCGCTAGTTGCTTTGCGCCCCATTAGCGCCCTCTTAAGGCGCTAACAGGAGGCGCAACCAACTGAATTTTCCCCCCATAAGAACATAAGAAATAGGAGCAGGAATAGGCCACTTGGCCCCTCGAGCCTGCTCCGCCATTCAACAAGATCATGGCTGATCTTGGGCTCAAAACCACTTCCCAGCCCGCTCCCCAGAACCCTTCACTCCCTTATCTTGTAAAAATCTGTCTATCTCCACCTTAAATGTATTTAATGACCCAGCCTCCACGGCTCTCTGGGGCAGAGAATTCCACAGATTTACTACCCTCTGAGAGAAGAAATTCTTCCTCACCTCAGTTCTCAAAGGGCGACACTTTATTCTGAAACTGCCCCGGAGTTCTAGATTTCCCCACGAGTGGAAACATCCTCTCTGCATCTACCTTGTCGAGCCCCCTCAGTATCTTATATGTTTCAATAAGATCACCTCTCATTCTTCTAAATCCCAATGAGTATAGGCCCAACCTGCCCAACCTTTCTTCATAAGTCAACCCCCTCATCTCAGGAATCAACCGTGTGAATCGTCTCTGAACTGCCTCCAATGCAAGTATATCCTTCCTTAAATAAGGAGACCAAAACTGTACGCAGTACTCAAGGTGTGGTCTCACCAATACCCTGTACAGTTGTAGCAGGACTTCCCTGCTTTTATACTCCAACCCCCTTGTAATAAAGGCCAACATTCCATTTGCCTTTTTGATTACTTGCTGCACCTGCATGCTAACTTTTGTGTTTCATGCACAAGGACCCCCAGGTCCCTCTGAACTGTAGCCTTTTGTAATCTCTCCCATTTAAATAATAATTTGCTTTTTTATTTTTCCTGCCAAAGTGTATAACCTCGCACTTTCCCACATTATACTCCATCTGCCAAATGTTTGCCCACTCACTTAGCCTGTCTATATCCCTTTGCAGATTCTTTGAGTCCTCTGCACAACTTGCTTTCCCACCCATCTTTGTATCATCCGCAAACTTGGCTACATTACACTCGGTCCCTTCATCCAAGTCATTAATGTAGATTGTAAATAGTTGAGGCCTCAGCACCGATCCCTGTGGCACCCCACTAGTTACCGTTTGCCAACCGGAAAATGACTCATTTATCCCGACTCTCTGCTTTCTGTTAGTTAGCCAATTCTCTATCCATGCTAATATATTACCCCCAACTCCGTGAGCTCTTATCTTATGTGACACCTTATCGAATGCCTTCTGGAAATCCAAATACACCACATCCACTGGCTCACCTTTGTCCACCCTGCTCGTTACATCCTCAAAGAACTCCAGCAAATTTGTTAAATATGATTTCCCTTTCATAAAACCATGCTGACTTTGCTTGACTGCATTATGATTTTCCAAATGCCCTGCTACTGCTTCCTTAATGAAGGACTCCAGCATTTTCCCAATGACAGATGTTAGGCTAACTGGTCTATAGTTTCCTGCTTTCTGTCTCCCTCCTTTCTTAAATAGGGGTGTTACATTTGCGGTTTTCCAATCTGCTGGGACCTCTCCAGAGTCCAGTGAATTTTGGTATATTGCAACCAATGCATCCACTATCTCTGCAGCCACTTCTTTTAAGACCCTGGGATGCAGGCCATCTGGTCCAGGGGACTTGTCGTCTTTTAGTCCCATTATTTTACCAAGTATTTTTTCCTTAGCGATAGTGATTGTAATTAGTTCCCCCCTCCCTGTGGCCCCTTGATTGTCCATTATTGGGATGTTGTTAGTGTCTTCTACTGTGAAGACAAATACAAAATATTTGTTCAGAGTCTCGGCCATTTCCCCATTCCCCATTATTAATTCCCCATTCTCATCCTCTAAGAGACCAATGTTTACTTTAGCTACTCTGTTCCTTTTTATATACCTGTAGAAGCTCTTACTTTCTGTTTTAATATTTCTTGCCAGTTTACTCTCATAATTCATTTTCTCTCTCTTTATTATTTTTTTAGTCATCCTTTGCTGGTTTTTAAAAATTTCCCAATCCTTTGGCCTCAAACCAATCTTGGCAACATTGTATGCCTTCGTTTTCAATTTGATACCATCCTTTACTTCCTTTGTTAGCCATGGATAGTGCTCCCTTCTCTAAAATCTTTCTTGCTTACTGGAATATATTTTTATTGAGAGTTATAAAATATCTCCTTAAATGTCCGCCACTGCATTTCAACTGTCTTACCTTTTAATTTATTTTTCCAGTCCACTTTAGCCAGTTCTGCCCTCATGCCAGTTCACCCTGTGTCCTGGCCAATATGTATTCCTCAACCAACATCATTAAAACAGATTATCTGGTCATTTATCTCATTACTGTTTGTGGGACCTTGCTGTCGCATTTCCTAAATTACAACAGTGACTACACTTTATAAATACCTCATTGGCTATAAAGCGCTTTGGGACGTTCTGAGGTTGTGAAAGGCACTATATAAATGCAAGTTCTTCTTTCTTTCTAATAATGGTTCGATCATCTCTATATCCACCAAATTGGGCAAGCGTAGTTTTGTTGTCTCTGACATGCAGTGGGCAGATAATGGGGGGAATGGTCCTAGCAGCAGAAGGAGTAGGAAATGTAGCTTGGGCGAGAACGTGGTATTCGGTGTAGCTTAGGGATTTTGCCCCTTTTGCGGCTGCTATCCCACCTGATTTCAAACAGAATGGCGGAGGAAAATCCAGTTCAATATCTCAGTACTATGCACACCAGGTAAAAAAAGCACAACTCACTCATGTCTACTATTATATTCCGTACTGTGTACCCAGAATTTCAAGACAATTTCCTGAACGCACATTTCAATGCCATTGTATAGGCGCCTAAAAACTAATTCTAAAGAAAACAAACTTCAAAAACTATCTGCAGGCTGAGCTCCACAGGAGCCATATACTTCACACAAGTGCCTAGAACTCCACAAATGCCCAAATTAACATTGCTCATGAAAGCTTTTGGGGCTTTCTACGGTGACTTAACAACAACAACAACTTGCATTTATATAGCACCTTTAACATAGTAAAACGTCCCAAGGAGATTCACAGGAGCGTAAATCATACAAAATTTGACACTGACTCAACTCAAAGTGCTGCCGCCTAAAGGATTGAAAACGTGAACTCTTAGCAACAAATACTAATGGTAAGACAGCACTTCCAAAAAGCTGACAGTCTGCAAAAGGTGGACGGTTGACATCTATCTGAATCTTAAAAAAAATCTGTGTCAGACGGGTCGGCTTCCACACATTTTCTTATAAATGCAGCAAGCAAAAAATCAGATTTCTGTCTGATGTTATTCCTCAAAATTATCAGGTGACACATGACACTGGGTCTGTCTGGTTCAAAAGGATGGGCATCCACCCTATGCGCAATAATGATATCCTTTGATTTGTGCACGCACAATTGGATTATTTTTAATCAATTCCAGATAGAGAGCACGGTTCACTGATTTCGAATGGATAGAATTAACCTGAAGTCAATAGGCACATCACGTGATAAGTTATACTGCAGCCATAAATTATAATGATATCATTTATGGGGCCTCGCTATGAGTTATGTTTTTAAATTATTAATAGGGTATTGTGGTCATCAATCCACTTATATTTAAACTCTCACAACATTACTTTCAATGTCATCCAACATCACCTTGTGAAAGAAGCTGCTAAAATCTTCCTCTCTATATATGTTGCTGTAGAAGTGGTGGGCACAGGCGGAAAAATGGGCAGGAATCCATTATGTTGAGTCCCTACCTATTTTTCCATGTACAGGAAACTCTTTATTAACCGGCACCGACGGGACCGGCGTGGTGCCGGTTAATCAAAAAGTCCGGATAACGGGGAGTTATATCTCCCAACGTACGAGAGCCCCGTACACATTGACATGCGCCTGCATTCGGAGCTCCGTCTCCCCGGGGACCGCCAGCAGACCATCTGTCGTGTCCGCTGCCTACCCGGGCTGCACATTCCCCTCCCAATCTACACGCTCCGATACAAGGCAAACGCCTCGGGGTTTTTTAAAAAGTAAATTTTAAACGAGAGATGAAGGAAAACCCCGGTTACCTACTCAAGAATTTTGCCGGTTAAGAGAGTTTTCCGGATATTTGGGTGCCGGTTAATAAAGAGTTTCCTGTACTGCATTTTCTATCGGAAGTGACACACTCAGGTTTCTAGGCAATTGTTTTCTTAGAATTGTGCATAGCACTAGTGCTAACAAGTTATAATTGTGTTTGTTCGAAAAAAAATGGATGTCGTGGAACACAGTTTTGTGGTGATATTACCACAGATGGATAGAGAAAAAATTGGAATGGGACATTTTGGGGATAATTTTCCAAATGCTTGATATATATGGAGCCTTTCCCACTGGGAAAACACACAGGGAAATTGCACTCTCCCCATGTTCTTTTGTTCATTTATTTTAACAAACAGAAAATTGTGGGGCGCACGCCAAGATTTCCTGATATGCACTCCTGTTTGGCAAGGCTCCCCGCCAGTAGCACATATTCAGAAACTTGGCCCTTTTTAATAATCAAGCAGATTAAAGAAAAACTGAAAATATCCTTGTGTGGCATTGCCATTTTCAGCACAGCTAGCAAGAAGGGATTATGATACCACGTGAAAAACATACAGTACAACCTTCACATTTTTACTTTACGGAATAATGATGAAAGAAGGGGAGAAAGTTCAAGGGAAAACTTTTTTAAAAAGCTGAAAGCAAACTTAGGAGTCAAGTGCCTGCACTTGGTTCTAAAATTCACAAGAAACATAAGAATTCAGTGTGGGATTGTCCTTAAATAGGGGTCACAGAACTTGTCAGTGACTAGGTAATTCAAGATGTAACAAGATTTGACACAGTAAATTTCTGAAAGCAGGCTATTTGCTGCTGTCTGTCGAAGTATATATCATCTTCTGCTTGATATGTGTGTTCTTTAAAAAGGCGTTTATTAAGGAATGGGAAGGTCTGAATCAATATGCTGTTAGTGGCCTCCATGAAAGGAAAGACATATTAAATGTCACAGCTCACACATAGGAAGGTTTTCAAGATTTGACAGTGGGGTCAAGGCTAATATAAAACCTAATGGACTCAGTTTTTAAACAATAAAGTGTTGACCACTTCATGCTTTTATGTACATGATTGCATGTATGTTTCAATAACTCTTTTGTAATTTTCTATTTCAAGTAGTTGAGTTTACTATAGACTGGAAATTACTTAATACCTTTGTATGACTTTCCTCTGTCTGCTGTTTTCGCAGAGGCATAAACCCATTCTAGATAACCGGGTTAACATCTATGTTAAAATAGAGAGCAGAAGGACGCCACATAAATAAGCATTGGTCCCATAATATCACCAACAATAATTTCTGGGTTTATGCATTCGTAAACAGTCAAATCTACTTCTGAAAGGAATGTGCTCCTCAGATAATCACAGTACTATCAGATTATTTGTTTCTATTGTAATCATTCCTCATATAGCTATTCCTATTTAGCAACTGTGCTGTGGTTTGTCCTGACCTTTTGCATAGGATTCCACTGTTTTTTCACATTGGTGACTAGCCAAGCATCACCCTCCAAATGAGCTGTTAGATCAAGACAGACCATGAAGCAATAGGCTTGAAGAAAGCATGCCGTAGTAATTATTCCCATCTACTTTGGGTTATTTACTGTGTTCAAACTGTATCGGAAAGCAGATAACATATTGGTCAAAGTCACAGCTCATTACCTCTCCAAGACTTCAGTTCAGCCTCAGTTCCGTGGTAAGACTTTATTTGAATCTGTACTTATTTATCTCTTTTTTAAACAAAGAATTTGCCTCTCTCTGTAGATTTCCCCCGCCACACATCATTCCCTCAGCGGGACCTGGACCCAGGCTTTGGCCATTGCTGCTCTGTAGCAACTACTATTATTTATGCAGGTGAAGCCAGGACAAAATGAACAGTTTCCATTCCCTCCCTTTAGGTAATAGACTGGGCTCTACATGTAGGGTTGCCAACCCTCCAGGATTGTCCTGGAGTCTCCAGGAATTAAAGATTAATCTCCTGGACACTGCTTCTAGCAGCCCTGAAAAAAAATTATAAGGGCACCAAAAAAATTTTTTTTCTCATTTTCTTTGAACACTATCATTTATTAGTTATAAAAATATTTAAGATGGGGAAAAAAGGCTGTTTGACTGACAGTCAAGAATCATCCAATCAGGTGAAGGAGAATCTGTTCACTTTCCAGTTAGCGTGGAATAGTTGTGTCAGGTGACCAATGGCGGGAGTGTGGGGGTGGGGTGGTTGGAGGCGGGAGGGTCATGTGATGATACCTCCAGGAATACGTCCAACCAGAGTTGGCAACCCTATCTGCATGGCACCTTCACCAATGATATGCCTGAGATTGGGAATTTGTAGTGCGTTGGCCAGCTTTCAGAGGTCATAGCAAAGGATGGGGAAATGAAGTGAGTTCCAATTCCTTGTAAATATTAGGAAGCTAAGAAAAAAAAACTGGAGTTTAGTTTACTCTTAGTCTGTTAAGTGAAAGTTGATTTTTTCCCCCTTTAGCATATTTGCAGAAACTCACAGGTTTATTATGGTGAATTCATGAAGTTAGGTTACAACTACTGCATAACTAAGTAGGTGAAGTAATTGAGCTTACTATAAACTGGAAATTACTTCCAGTCTACTATAATGGCACTGAAGTAATCATTAACCCCATTAATAGGCACGCTAGCATTTTAAAGATCTCTCAGTACAGCCATTCAGCCACGGAAAATGGAAATGCAAGCAATAAAGTAAGATATACTTCACTGAGGAGGCCCTTCAGATCATTGTGGATAGCGCAGAGAAAACCACAATGCCCTCTATTGTTCTAAAGGGCAACCCACCAACAAGTTAGTTGGTCCAATAAGCATAGAAGGCAATTACTTCAGGGGGTGAATGCAGTATCCATTACCCATCCCACCTGAAAGATTTATGGAAGAAGGATGTGAATTTCCTCACTGTTTTCCTCAGTATATTAATGGCGCAGAATTTAGACGGATCTGTTGATAGAGTTCGATGAAGTAGGGTGGGACGAGGCTCGTGTGGAGCATAAGCACCAACATAGATCAGTTGGGCCGAATGGCCTGTTTCTATGCTGTAAATTCATTGTAATTCTATGTAAGAATTTTTTTTTCTAGCAGGAAATCAGGTAGAAGCTATTTTTGCTCGACTTCCACCATTAAAACGCTTCCCTTGAGTTCCTTTGTGCTTTTTGGCCTTTCTTGTTGCCCCTACATGAGTGTGCCAATAATCATCATCTGAGTGAATAATTCAGCACCAAATAAGAGCACCCTTTCCAGATGACTAATCTCTATCACTAACAAAGCACTGTGTCAGTGAACATTATATTTTAATAAAATAATGGTACAAATAAGAGCACAAAATATACACAAGCCAACTTACTCTTTCTTAAAACTGTGTTTCTCCAGGGTGACTATAGGTGCCTTTTTTCACCTATTCTAGTGCTTCGTCAAGGTGCAACCTGAAGGCCAGGATCACAGGAGGTGGTTGACTGCTCATCCTCTACAAAAGGGTCATGGGACTGAGGTGGCGCTCGTCTCATGGCAACTTGCTCCTGGCAGGCAACCACTCTTAGCTGCATCTCTGGAGCTTGGTCCTGGGCAGCCTGGTGTCCGCCTCCCATGTTCCAGTGGTGTAATGCTCTGATGAGAAAAGCCAGAGGACTGGTATTTACGGCTGTCCTGAGAGATGACAGTATCAGGCAGGTGGAATTCGGCCGTCTCCATTCCACTGGGCCCTGGATGCTGGACTGATAAGCAGGATGGCTGGTCTAATGGCAGCTATCAGATCCTGAAAGCCCTGAGAGATGGCAGCAGCAGCCTGGTCGTCATGGTCTGGAGGTTGCTCTCCATTCCCTCCACTATCGTTACCAGAGCTGCATGCTGTGTTTCCATGGAAGTGGTGGCACCGACTGGTCCTTGGCCACTTCTTAGGCGGGGAATCTGCTGCAGATTCCAATGAAGCTCGCACTTGCTCCATTGGTTGCTTCATCGAATGCCAATCTTCCCTGATGTTACCGCAAATGAGAGCTGCAAACTCGAGAGCCACAACTGTCAGTTGCTGCACCTCCTCAGAGATTGACATCAGAGCCTGCACATGGGTACGATGTTCCTCAAACATCCTTTTCAGAGGTGCACCCATGCATTCTGGGTCCTGCTACTCTAAAGCCATAAGCAGCCTTCTACTCAGCCTCTGCTGGGGAGCTGGCACATCCTCACCCACTTCCTACTCCTCCGGCTGCTTCGTGCTCTGCTTTATACCAATGACTACGGCTGTGGGTATGCAAATTAGCTGACCCAGGAAATCTTGTTTAACTACCTCTCCAGACCACTGAGGGTGCAAATCTTTCTTCATTGGTGTAATACCATGTGGAAATTCACCCCAAGGTGTCCAATTTAAAGATAAGATGGGAGTGATTGGAGACACCAGCAGCGGTGGAGCATAAAACAACAAGGGAAACAGCGCCGACCTGATTGGAGACACCAGCAGCGGCCGAACTGTCGACGATTTCCCCCAAAAAATGAAGAGTGACGTCACAGGACAGCAGGTAGGTGATTGGTTGGTGAGTATTAAGGTTTTTTTTTTTCTCTAACCTGGGACAGTGGTTTAAACTAGGAGAGGGAAACTATAACGTACTGTATTAAATTTATAGCTTAACTAGTTAAACTATTTAATATAACTATAAATAATCGTTGAATAAAGACTTTAACTAATTAAATAAATAAAATAAGGCTAGTCTAAGATATGGCAGGGCAGGTTGTGTGTCTGGACTGCAGTATGTGGGAGTTTGTGGACAGCGAGACTGTCCCAAACGAACATGTCTGTAGGAGATGTCTCCATCGCGAATCTCTCTGGTTCAGAGTCATTGAGCTGGAGTGCGAGTTGGAGACGCTCCGACACATAAGGGAGGGGGAGGAATTTCTGGACAGTTTTATGCAGAATACAGTCACACCCCAGAGGAAAGCACAGGTTCAGGAATGGGAGGGTGTGACTGTTAGGGAGAGGGGTAGCGGGGATTTAGGAGAGGTTGAGAAGGAGGGCCCGCAGACACTGGTCCTGTCCAACAAGTACGAAGTGCTCGCTACCTGTGAGGACAAGGAGAAAGACTGCAGGAAGAACAGCCACAGAAGGCTGTCCAAGCGGGGGGGGGGGGGGGGGGGGGGGTGGAGAACAGAATAGAAATGTGGTAGTAATAGGGGACTACTCTATAATTAGGGGGCTAGATAACGTCCTCTGCAGCCAAGAACAAGAATCCCGAAGGGTGTGTTGCCTACCAGGGTAAGGGATATCTCACGGCGGCTGGAGAAGAACTTGGAAAGGGAGGGGTTAAATCCAGTTGTCATGGTTCATGTTGGAACAAACGACATAGGTAGGAACAGGGAGGAGATCCTGTTGAAAGAGTTTCAGGAGGTGGCTGTAAATTAAAAAGCAGGAATTCGAGGGTAATAATCTCTGGATTATTGCCCGAGCCATGTGCAAATTGGCATAGAAGCAGACAGATCAGGAGAATTAACATGTGGCTAAAGGGCTGGTGTGGGAAAGAGGGATTCCTTTTCATGGGACACTGGCACCAGTTCTGGGACAGGAAGGAGCTGTACCGATGGGACGGGCTCCACCTGAACCAGGATGGAACCCGTGTCCCAGCGGAAAGGGTAAAAAGGGAGGTGGCAAAGGCTTTAAACTAGTAAGAAGGGGGGAGGGATCTACAAGAAAGGTAAGCAGCCTAAATATAAACAAAACAGGAAAGGTGAGCATAGGAAAGAATAAAGTAAGGGAGGACATTGACGGCAAGAGAACAAATAGAGTTATAGAACAGGAGTCTAAAAAGATGGTTAAACATAAAGTGAGAGGAAATCCAATTAAAATGAGTTAAACTGTCTGTACAGCAATGCACACAGTGTCCGTAATAAAACTGGGGAGCTGGAGGCAATCATGCGTTGCGAGGAACCAGACATAGTAGGGATTACTGAGACATGGCTGCAGAAAAATCAGGACTGGGAATTAAACATTGCAGGGTATAACATATTTAGAAAAGATAGGGAGGGAAAAAAGAGAGGTGGAGTAGCTGTACTTATTAGGGATAACAAGGAAGTTGCATACAAATTGGCCAGAAGTAGCAGCAAACCCGGGGACTGGGAGAACTTCAAAGCTCAGCAGAGGAGGACGAAGGGTTTGATTAGGGCAGGGAAAATAAAATATGAAAGGAAGCTTGCAGAGAACATTAAAATGGACAGCAAAAGCTTCTATAAATATGTAAAAAGAAAGAGGTTAGTAAAAACAAACGTAGGTCCCCTGCAGTCGGAAACAGGGGAAGTCGTAATGGGGAACAAGGAAATGGCAGATCAATTGAACAAGTACTTTGGTTCGGTGTTTACTGTGGAGGACACACACAACTTGCCGGAAATAAAAGGGGTCAGAGGATCTGGTAAGAGGGAGGAGCTGAGGGAAATCCTTATTAGTCGGGAAAAGGTATTGGGAAAATTGATGGGACTGAAGGCTGAAAAATCCCCGGGGCCTGATGGTCTGCATCCCAGAGTACTTAAGGAGGTGGCCTTGGAAATAGTGGATGCATTGACGATCATTTTCCAACATTCCTTAGACTCTGGATCAGTTCCGATGGAGTGGAGGGTGGCCAATGTAACCCCTCTTTTTAAAAAAGGAGGGAGGGAGAAAGCAGGGAATTATAGACCGGTCAGCCTGACATCGGTTGTGGGTAAAATGATGGAAGCAATTATTAAAGATGTCATAACAGACCATTTGGAAAGTGGCGACATGATAGGTCCAAGTCAGCATGGATTTGTGAAAGGGAAATCATGCTTGACAAATCTTCTGGAATTTTTTGAGGATGTTTCCAATAGGGTGGACAGGGGGGAACCAGTAGATGTGGTGTATTTGGACTTTCAGAAGGCCTTCGACAAGGTTCCACACAAGAGATTGGTGAGCAAAGTTAAAGCACATGGGATTGGGGGTAATGTGTTGACGTGGATTGAGAACTGGTTGGCACACAGGAAACAAAGAGTAGGAGTAAATGGGTACTTTTCAGAATGGCAGGCAGTGACCAGCGGGGTACCGCAGGGTTCGGTGCTGGGACCCCAGCTGTTTACATTATATATTAATGATTTGGACGAAGGGATTAAATGTAATATCTCCAAATTTGCGGATGACACTAAATTGGGAGGCAGTGTGAACAATGAGGAGGATGCTAGGAGGCTACAGAGTGACTTGGACAGGTTGGGTGAATGGGCAAATGTATGGCAGATGAAGTACAATGTGGATAAATGTGAGGTTATCCACTTTGGTGGTAAAAATAGGGAGGCAGACTATTACCTGAATGGTGGCAGATTAGGGAAAGGGGAGGTGCAACGAGACCTGGGCATCATGGTACATCAGTCATTGAAGGTGGGAATGCAAGTGCAGCAGGCAGTCAAGAAAGCAAACGGAATGATGGCCTTCATAGTAAGGGGATTTGAGTACAGGAGTAGGGAGGTGATGCTACAGTTGTACAGGGCCTTGGTGAGGCCACACCTGGAGTATTGTGTGCAGTTTTGGTCTCCTAACTTGAGGAAGGACATTCTTGCTATTGAGGGAGTGCAGCGAAGGTTCACTAGATTGATTCCTGGGATGGCCGGACTGACATATCAAGAAAGATTGGGTCAACTGAACTTGTATCCTCTGGAGTTCAGAAGAATGAGGGGGGATCTTATAGAGACATTTAAAATCCTGACTGGTTTAGACAAATTCGATGCGGGCAGAATGTTCCCAATGGTAGGGAAAACTAGAACCAGGGGTCACAGTCTAAGGATTAAGGGGAAGCCATTTAGGACTGAGCTGAGGAGGAACTTCTTCACCCAGAGAGTGGTGAATCTATGGAATTCTCTTCCACAGAAGGTTGTTGAGGCCAGTTCGCTAAATATATTCAAAAGGGAGTTAGATATAACACTCACAACTAGGGGGATCAAGGGGTATGGCGAGAAAGCAGGAATGGGGTACTGAGGTAGCATGTTCAGCCATGAACGCATTGAATGGCGGTGCAGGCTCGAAGGACCGAATGGTCTACTCCTGTACCTATTTTCTATGTTTCTATGTTTCTATAATGGCAGTAGAAAAAAAGAACATAGATATCAGCAAGACAAAAATAGAATCCATGTGGATAGAGATAAAAGATAATGGATCAATCACACTAATAGGCATAGTCTACAGACCACCTAATAGTGGAAGGGAAGTGGAGGAAGAAATATACAGACAAATTAGAGGAATGAGTAAAAAACGTGGAATAATATTCATTGGGGATTTCAACTACCACAATATTGGACAGAAGAGGTCGGTAAAGGGGATAAGGGAATGGAGTTCCTACAATGTCTACAGGACACCTTTCTAACCTGATATGTAAAAAGCCCAACAAGGGAGGATTTACTATTGGATCTAGTTATGGGGAATGAGCCAGAGCAGATAAGAGAAGTAAAAGTAGGGGAACATATAGGCAATAGTGACCATAATATAATACGTTTTAAGATGATAATAGAGAAGGACATAAGTATGACAAAAACCAGGTTAATAGATTGGAGAAAAGCTGATTTTGAGGGGCTGAGAATAGAACTTGGGAAGACAAAATGGGCAACAATATTGGCAAAAAATGATGTACATAAGAACATAAGAAATAGGAGCAGGAATAGACCACTTGGCCCCTCGAGCCTGCTCCGCCATTCAATAAGATCATGGCTGATCTTGGGCTCAAAGCCACTTCCCTGCCCGCCCCCCATAACCCTTCACTCCCTTATTTTGCAAAAATTTGTCTATCTCCACCTTAAATGTATTTAATGACCCAGCCTTCACAGCTGTCTGGGGCACAGAATTCCACAGATTTACGACCCTCTGAGAGAAGAAATTCCTCCTCATCTCAGTTCTAAAATGGCGACCCCTTATTCTGAAAATGTCTCCCCGCGTTCTAGATTTCCCCACGCCTTTAAATAGCGCTCCCCCAGTCCCTTCCTGACTGCAAAACGCTCCCCTCAACCTGTCGTTGCTAGCGGCAGGCGGTAAGGCAGGGGGCGCCACTCAATATCCGCTCCGGGGCGATACCGGGGCGTTGCGCACTCGACTGACGTCACGATCTGCCGGCGCAGGAGATCGTGGCGGTAGTGTTTAGCGCCACCGCAAAATGTCTAGTTAATTTCGTGAGCGGCGCAAACATCGCCACGCCCGGGCGCTAGCTGCTTTGCGCCCCATTAGCGCCCTCTTAAGGCACTAACGGGAGGCGCAACCAACTGAATTTTTCCCCCAAGGTGTGGTCTCACCAAGGCCCTGTACAACTGCAGCAAGACATCCTTGCTCCTGTACTCGAATCCTCTCGCTATGAAGGCCAACATACCATTTGCCTTCTTAACCGCCTGCTGCACCTGCATGCTTACCTTCAACGACTGGTGCACAAGGACTCCCAGGTCTCATTGCACTTCCCCTTTTCCCAATCTATTGCCGTTCAGATAATAATCTGCCTTCCTGTTTTTGCCACCAAAGTGGATAACCTCGCATTTATCCACATTATACTGCATCTGCCATGCATCTGCCCAATCACCCAACCTGTCCAAATCATACTGGAGTTTCTCTGCATCCTCCTCACAACACACGCACCCACCCAGCTTGTGTCATCTGCAAACTTGGAGATATTACATCTAGTTCCCTCGTCTAGATCATTTATATATATATATTGTGAATAACTGGGGTCCTAGCACCGATCCCTGCGTTACCCCACTAGTCACTGCCTGCCACTCGGAAAAAGACCCGTTTATTCCAACTCTTTGCTTTCTGTCTGCCAACCAGTTTTCTATCCAAGTCAGTACCTTACCCCCAATCCCATGTGCTTTAACTTTGCACGCTAATCTCTTATGCGGGACCTTATCGAAAGCCTTCTGAAAATCCCGGATGCACTCTATGAACTCCTCCTCAAGGCTACCATGGCCAATTTGATTTGTCCAATCAATATGGAGATTAAAATCAACCATGATTATTACCATACCTTTTTTACAAGCCTCCATTATTTGTTGATTTATACACTGTCCAGCAGTATTGCTACTGTTCGGGGGCCTGTAGACTACGCCCACCAGAGACTTTTTCTCTTTATTATTTTTTATCTCCACCCAAACCGATTCTACATCTTGATCTTCTGAGCTAATGGCCCAAAAATTCGTGAGGAAGCCTTCGTGCGAGGGTAAGGCTTCCCCGCGATCTCTCACTGCGCGTTGGCTTTTTCAGTTCCAGCTCGCACAAACTTGATGTTCTGGACAGCTGCTGTGCTGGGCTTGCGTATCCCACAGGCGTAGTTAATTCGTGCGAGCTGTGTGATCACGTGACTCAGTTAGAGCCAATGGCAGCACACCATCTTCCATTCATAACTTTCACATAAGTGCTGTGAAAGCTATGAATACTATAGCCCCCCAAAAAATACAGCTAAACCTCAATTAAATTTTTAAAAAAACCCATCACATTAATAAAATAAGTATAGTTAAATAAATTAACCATTTTAAATAAAAAATTAAATTTTTGAAAAAATTTAAAATCTTTTAAAAAGTTATAAAAATAAACTGTCTTTAAAGTCTCTAAAAAAGATATACCTGTTAAAAAAAATTCAAAATAATACTTAATTCACTACTTACCTTGTTAAAAGTGGGTCTTACTCCTCCTTTTTTTATGTGTAAAATCTTCCATACTTACCTGCGCGTTGAAACCACTAAGTGCACTGCATGCGCGCAGCCTGTAGCGCGCACGCGGTTCACCTAGGAACCGCCCCCTTTTCCATTCACCAAGTGCCGGTTTTCAGCGCATGCGCGGTGCATGCAGAAAACCGGCAATTGGAGACAGAATACGCGAGAGTACGCAGTGCGTACTCTCGCGTAGCGGCACTAATTTTTGGGCCAATATCACTTCTCACCATTGCACTGATCCCATCCTTTACCAACAAAGCCACCCCACCTCCCTTTCCTTTCTGTCTATCCTTCTGAATTGTCAAATACCCTGAAATATTCAGTTTCCAGCCCTGATCACCTTGCAACTAAGTCCCTGTAATGGCGATCAGATCATACCCATTTGTATTTATTTGTGCCGTCAACTCATCTATCTTGTTACGAATGCTGTGTGCATTCAGATATAGAGCTTTTAACTTTGTCTTTTTACCATTTTTCCTTGTTTTGGCCCCATTTTCTGTTGCACTCTTATTTTTAAACATTCTTTCCCTTCCTGTCACACTCTGGTTATTATTTCCCCCATCTCTATCCTGCTCTATTGCTTTCTCATTTCTCATTGACATTTTAAATTGCCACTCACCTGGATCCTCCCCCCCACTATTCATTTTAAAGCCCTCTCTACAGCCCTAGTTATTCGATTCGCCAGGACTCTAGCCCCAGCATGGGTCAAGTGGAGCCCGTCCAAACGGAACAGCTCCCTCTTATCCCAGTACTGGTGCCAGTGCCCCACAAATCGAAACCCATTTCTCCCACACCAGTCTTTGATCCACTCGTTCATTTCTCTGATCTTATTTACCCTATGCAAATTCGCTCGTGGCTCAGGTAGTAATCCAGAGATTATTACCTTTGTGGTTCTGTTTTTTAATTTAGCCCCTAGCTGCTCATACTCTCTCAGCAGAACCTCTTTCTTTGTCCTACCTGTGTCATTGGTGCCTACGTGGACCATGACAACTGGATCCTCCCCCTCCCACTCCAAGTTTCTCTCCAGCCCAGAGGAGATGTCCTTAACCCTGGCACTGGACAGGCAACACAGTCTTCGGGAAAGACAATGGGAAACATTTAAAACGGTGTTCAACAGAGTGCAGGAAAAATATATTCTGCGAAAAGGAAAGAACAAACTAAACACCAATGAGGCTCCATGGATGAATAAAGACATAAGGGAACAATTGAGGGGAAGGAAAGAGGCATACATTAAGTACAGAGACAGCAGAGGAGTGCATGATAAGAGAGAATACGAAGGGTTTAGTAGAGAAGTCAAACAAACAATTAGGAAGGCAAAGAGGAACTATGAAATTAAATTATCAAGGAACATAAAACAAAATAGTAAAATATTTTACAGGCACATCAATAAAAAGGGAAGGTTGGGATGGGAATAGGGCCATTAAGGAATAGACAGGACAATACCACAGGTAACAATAGGGAGATGGCAGAAATATTAAATCATTATTTTGCTTCGGTATTTGCCAGGGAGATAGAACAGGCGACATGACATTGGATGATGAGATGAGTAATGAGATAGGTGCATTTAAAATAAAGAGGGGATATATTAAATAAACGAATCAAACTCAAAGAGGATAAAACCCCTGGTCCGGATGGATTGCATCCACGCATTTTAAAAGAATCTAGGGAAGAGTTAGCAGAGGCATTACTATGCATATTTAATAATTTGTTAGAAAAAGGTGTAGTGTCAGAGGACCAGTGGACAACTAGCGTAATACCTATATTTAAGAAGCGGGATAGAACATGTCCAGAGAATTATAGACCAGTCAGCTTAACATCGGTGGTAGGAAAAATAATGGAATCCCTACTAAAGGAGAGAATAGAAGAACATCTAGAAACAAAAGGTATAATAATGAATAGTCAGCATGGATTTCAAAAGGGAAAATCTTGCTTAACCAACCTTATTGAATTTTTTGAGGAGGTAACAGAGAGAGTAGACAATGGTAATGCAGTAGATGTAATTTATCTAGATTTTCAAAAGGCCTTCGATTAGGTACCCCATAATAGACTAATGAATAAGGTCAGAGAATGCGGAGTCATGGGACAAGTAGCAGAACAAGTAGAGAGAAACAAGTAGCTGGCTTCAAGACAGAAAGCAGAGAGTGGGAATAAAGGGTAGCTATTCACAGTGGCAGAAGGTGGTAGTGGTGTTCCACAAGGATCAGTGCTAGGACCACTGCTATTCACAACTTACATTAACAATTTAGACTTTAGAATCAAAAACACAATTTCTAAATTTGCGGATGATACCAAATTGGGGGGATAGTCAATACTGAGGAGGACTGCAACAAATTACAGGAGGACATTAATAAACTTGCAGAATGGGCAAATAATTGGCAAATGAAGTTCAACACAGATAAATGTGAGGTATTACATTTTGGTAGGAAGAATAGGGAGGTCACTTATCACTTGGAGGGTGCGAGTTTAGGTGGGGTAGAGGAACAAAGGGATCTCGGAGTACAAATACACAAATCACTAAAAGTTGCGACACAGGTTAGCAAGGTCATAAAAAAATAAACCAAGCACTAGGCTTTATTTCTAGAGGGATAGAATTGCAAAGTAGGGAAGTTATGCTAAACTTGTATCGAACCTTGGTTCGACCACAGTTAGAGTACTGCGTGCAGTTCTGGTCGCCATATTATAAAAAGGATATAGAGGCACTGGAGAGGGTGCAGAGAAGATTTACAAGGATGATACCAGAAATGCGAGGGTATACATATCAAGAAAGGATGAACAGGCTGGGTCTCTTTTCTCTTGAAAAAGGAAGGCTGAGGGGTGACCTAATAGAGGTCTTTAAAATTATGAAAGGTTTTGATAGAGTGGATACAGAGAGAATGTTTCCACTCGTGTGGAAGAGCATAACTAGAGGCCATCAATATAAGATAGTCACCAAGAAATCCATTAGGAAATTCAGAAGAAACTTCTTTACCCAGAGTGGTGAGAATGTGGAACTCGCTACCACAGGGAGTGGTTGAAGGGAATAGTATAGATGCATTTAAGGGGAGGCTAGACAAGAATATGAGGGAGAAGGGAATAGAGGGTTATGCTGATAGATTTAGATGAGGAAAGATGGGAGGAGGCTCGAGTGGAGCTTTAACGCTGTAGGGGGTGTTGGTGGTTTGTGTCAGCTTCACCTCTGACTTCTGAACGGTTCGAATCGCTCCCACTCCCTTGGTTCTAGACCTTGGACTTATTTGGGGGTTGTGACAAAAAGTGCAGCAGACAACTGGTTTTGATGCAAGAACTTTGATCTTTATTCAAGAAAGTAAAACACAACACAAACACTCTTAACACTCTAAAAATGGGGAACACTTCGGTACAAGCGAGGGAAATAACATTAGAAGAATACTACACCCTCCCATTCCCACTTTACTAGCTAGGTTGGACTCCAGAGGACCAGGGATGATACTCACCAGAATCCTTGACAGTTAGGTTAGTTCACGGTTTTGGGGTTCACTCTATATGTCGGTTGGTGTCTGCTGTACCCCGTACGCGGTAGAGGACTTCAACTGCGTATCTGGTCAGTCTTCACGAGTCTGCTGATGCGGTAGGGTGCATATTGGATTTATCAGGTGAGTACCCACTTTCTTTAGTTTAGAAGTAGGGTTTAGAGTTTTTTAAGGGAGAATCTTACCCAGGGGTAAGTCAAGAGTAGATTGTAGAGTGGAAACTTTGCGATTCTTCGGGTTTTCTTCGAGTTGGTTTTCTTTGGTCGCGGTGGCCCGAATACTGGTACTTGGTGTTTGGTTGGTTGTTTCTTGAGGGCCTTGTTGCCGCGAAGTGTCTGGTGGTCACTGAGGCGGTCGTTCTGGGTTCTTCTCGTGTCAGCCTACTTTGTTGGATGGTCTGGCCTTCGAGCTGTCGACCTCCTGGCTGGACACAGAACGCTGAACGGTGTTGGTTTTAGAACTGTGTTGTGGAGAATGCCTCCGTTGATGTCTTCTTGTTCTTCCTCCCTCTTCTTTTTCAGGTTGAGAACGGGCCTTCAATTATACCCATTGAAGGTTCCTTATCTCCGCGCCAAATCAGGTCCCGGTCTTTGTTAGTTTTGGCGGGCTTGTTAACGGTAACGATTTTAGCAATGTGTTAACTGGTTTCAAACAGGCCTTCAATCTCACCCATTGAGCATGGCCTTATCTGTGCGTCAAATCTTGTCCTGCTCTTTGTGAGGTTTTGGCGGGCTCGTTACCAGTAACTGTTCTGTAAGTGTCAAATGGCTTTTGGGATGGCTTGCATCCTGTCGATCTCCTCGGTTGATTACAGGTGATTGGTTTTGTGTTTGGTTTTCTTGGTTGGGCCTGTAATTTCTATAGGGTAAGTCGAAGTAATTTGTTTTATGCATGTCTTAATGGGTTCTGTAGCTTGGGGTGGAGACTGTTTTTCCTCGGGTTTATTGTTAGGATGCTAATGTCTGATAGGGGCCGATTTAAACTTCCAGCGAGATCATGTGGTTCCCCAGACAGTTCCCATTAGCTCCAATACCCAAACTGGTTTTACAGAGGTTGAACCCACCTCCCTTCACAGCCTTTTCTCCCCTACAAGCCCAGACATGTCTTTTAAAATACCAAATCTTGGTTTTTGCTCGAAAGGTCCTTCGGTTTAGGCCCAATGCACTTCACCACCCTGTAATAGCTAGAAAAGAGTCCAAAAGTCTTTTTCCTTAGGGTTTTCTCAGAGTTAGGGGGATCTGTGAATTTTGAGAATCTTACAACGCCAGCATGGACTGGTTGGGCTGAATGGCCTGTTTCTGTGCCGTATATCCTATGCAATGCTATGATTGCCAGTTTTCTTACATCGTTATGTATGAGTTTAATTGTCATTTCACTTCGATTGCTATATATGGTTCTGAATGTCAGTGCTATATAAGTGCATGACTCACTTATCTTGCACTGCTCCAAATGTTTATCCACAATGATTACGGGTGTCAGCCATGTTTGCCTGAGTATTTTCACACAACAGTATTTCACCCTCAAATGTCTCCACTACTGTACTGGAAGTGGAGCACAAAGGAAAGATAATGAGGATATTTGCGAAGTATTACAAAAGCCTACAGAGGCACACATGCAATATTGATGCAAATTGCTCATTAGTATGTGCAGAGGAAGGTGGTCTTCAATAGGTGTCAGATGGACCAAACAGGTGGTATCATGTGGCATCTGAAATTCTTTACTGCTGTGAGGAGGCTGTAATTTAAATCATTGCCTGAGAGTGAGGTGAAGAATTTGTTGGAGAGGATAAAGTTCCTGGTTTGTGCAAAGTTAATTTCAAACTTTCACGGTCCTGATGATTTCGACTTTCACCAGTTTAAAAACAGTTTCTGTGCTCTTCCTCGCCAGATCAATGTGGTATGTGCAGGCATAGGGCAAAAGTTACGTCTATGATGCAGTGGTGACCTGCATTCTCAGTGATCCTGCTGATGTCTCCTACCTCTTTGGCCCTCAAGCGTCCCAGGCTGTAGTTTCCTGCTCCTCCTCCAGAATGTCTAGCAAACAGTGGCCTAGAAATTCAATCCCACTGCGCATTTTTTACTGGTGTAAAACGGATGTTTAAGGTTCAATATGGCAGGTAGCATGCGTGCGCTCATTTCGCACCGGATGTGCGCCACTCGCCTGTTAGATCAAATGAGTAGATTAACCCAAATTATATAGGTTCGGATGCCAGTGATAAATCAACTTGTTGATTTTATTAATATTGATCGACAGTGCATTGTTACTATATTGTTAAACTATTTTTCCTATTATATTATTCTGCACTTCCATATTGGACCGGGCTCCTCCATAAACATCCAGAATGCATGCTGGAATCACTCATTATCATATTTAAACAAGGGTTGTCAGCTTGTTGTTGCCTTCTACAACTGGTTTCTGATTTCTGCTAAGCAGTTTTTGCTGGAACTGGTGCTGGTGCTGGTGCTGGTGCTTTTGTCTGCCTTCAAAACAGTTTTACTGTAGTCATGGGTGGCTGGTAAGTCTGTCTTTGGGGCTGTAGGATGAGGAAGGCAACCAGGAAGACAGGAGAGAACAGGAGCAGCTGGAGAGGAGGGAGGAGGAGGATACTACACTGAGGCCATACCCTTAGCGGGTCTTCAGGGAGCATTTCTCCTACTTTAACTTCACTGAGGAGCAATGTCTCAGGCGCTGTCGCTTCACCAGAGAGGCTATCATGAAGCTATGTCACCTGCTGCAGCCACATCTGGAGCCTGTTGGGTTTCTATAGGATATCGTGATATATCTCTATTGCTCTAACGTGGATATTGTCATACATCCTTTACCTCTAATACAAGTTTGAGTACTAGGAAACACTGAAACATCTGATTAATACTCTTCAATTATATAATAAAAGAAACCCCTTACATGCAGTGCCCATGAGATTGGTACCGATTATAACTCACGTGCAGAGGAGTCATCATCGGGATGTCACAAGCGTGTTGTCTTGACTGCTTATGCTGGCCTCAGCAAGACTAGGTTGAAGTCCCTAAAGGAGCTCTGGTGTGTTGTATCGTTTATAGGGTTAGTTATGTCCTAACGTGATGCCATTATGTCAACACATCCTCCCCACGTCTGGTTAAGCTCCTTTCAACGCACCTGCACACCGCCACCTGTTTCTTGTTCATTGTATTCGCCAATGAAAAACCGTGCGTATCAGTTATGGCCTTCCCTTATCTCTTCCCAGTACACCCATAACACAACTTTATTCATACTGGCTACATCCATATGTTTTCTTGACTGTCTTACTATTCATCTACTATATTTCTTATCTCTTCTCATGAACGGTTCATGAGGTAATGTCTACTATAGTCCAGGCCCGGCCTTGTGCTCTTACAACCAGTGCAGAATTAGTTGTTCAATATGTGTATGTATATATTTATATTAAGAAAAATTTACTATGGCTATTCTTCCTGGTGCCCCTATTCTTACAGAACCTCGAACAGAACTGCCTGTGCCTGTCAAGGTCACCGTGGTCCTTAGACTGCAACAGATGACTTCAGCGACATCTCCCAGTTTGCTGTTCACTGTTGTATCAGGGATACATTGGGGTGGGGCGTAAGTTTCGACTTTGGCCGCAATCGGGAAATTGGGTGCAAATTGCGCTTGAAATTGTACTGGTTTGGTTACAGTTCAAGTTTCTGCTAAAATGCGTTTGCATAATCACAAACGCTGAACCAGCACAATTGTTCAGCATAATAGAATGTAATTGGTTTTTCTCTTTGCATTAAAAAATATTCATTGATGTATTTAAGGGTGGTAACCTGGTGCAGTTTCATTAATACAGCTGAAAATGGGTTTATCACAAAAAATAAGCATTTTTAATGACTGTTTAGTCCTTCACCTGTGAGGAACCCGATTTTAAATCACTGAAAATGACTTAAAAAAACTATACTGAACCATTTACTGGTTTCATTGGTGTACACTAGTCAATATTTAGCAAATTTAATATTTTTTAATATGTAAAAACTTTTAAAGTATGCCGACTAGTGCCTATGCTCCTAAGAAAATTAGTGCAATTTGAAGACCCTCCTCGACCGACCACAAACAGGCGCAATTGTCAGAAACTCGACATCCTCATTATTTCGATCTGGGGGCGGGGCCGGCTTCAGGCAAAATGATTTTAAAATCAGTGTTACAAATTCTGGAAACTCGATTTACGCTCGACGTAACTTCCGTTTAAAATTCCCCGACCTTTTGCGCTGGTTCGGCCGATTTCACCTGGATTGCGCTGATAAAACCAACGAAAACTCTACCCAATGATGCTTTATAGGTGGAGACCCACCAATCGGTGGGTTCTGCAGCTAATTTCCCATGCTCCCAATGCTTGTAATGGCACCACCAGTGATGCCAATTGGAAAACATACCCTGATACTTTTCTCACATTAGAATGTGCGAGGAAATAATTCTTAGTTTGGTGTTATTATTTGCCATTCTACATTCTGAGCTCCTCCAATAGCATTGTGCAGCTGAGTACGGAACAGAAAGTTACAGGCTTGATTCCTTAGATCAAATCTCAGCTGTGATGGTAGGGGTATTACAGTTGACCTCAGTGCTTCTGAGTTCAGGAGAGAAAATCATAATCCCACTCATAATTCTGGTAGAAAGTGCATATTTGCGAATGTTGGGTGTGATGCCCAACACATTTGGGCATCCTGCTATTTGGGAATCACACTTGAAGAATTTCCATTTTTGGAGGTACTGGAAAGCATCTGATGCCTGTGGAAATGTACCTGTCAGGGAGCCAAAGCTTTCAAGAGAGGAGAGGAGAAAATGTGCAGAGAAAAGGAGAATTAGAAAGCAATATATTGAAGTGACTTGTTGCGTAACCAGATATTTCCGCTTTAACTAAAATGTCTGTTTGTATCAATTAAAAATCACAACCAGCTACTCGTCAATGAATGGTAAGTGACCTTGCAACCCCAGACTGAAAGATTTAATTAAACATTCATTACATTATGATTTATAATTACTGATCAAGGAAAACTCTCCTTCCCCTATCCTGATGCATTTTAATGAACTAAAGATAGTAGCTGGTAATATTTCGTGGCTCGTAATATACTGTGGGCTAATTAACTGTACGCTATGTAGATATGAGGATCTAGTTTATCTTGCCATTTCCTTCTATTCTCCAGGACATGACTAATGCCATTTTTAAAGATTGTATCCACTGTATACTTCGTACATGTGTCTAAAATGTGTAATGTTACCACAGCAACACCAATGATGCCAGGCCAAATCATGTGATTGTACAAAGTTAGTGAATACCAGAAAGAGAAATGTGAAAAGAAGATGCATTAAGTTCGTGCAAGTTTTAAAAGATCATTTACAATATAAAATTGACCAATTAAGTATTTTTGGCCATGGTTAATTCACTAACAAAACAAAACAGTAATTATTGCACTTTTCTCATTGGCAGTGAGAAGCCAGGTACTTTTTAGTGAATCCATATTGTACTGATGTGGAGTTGCCTTTTTGGACTTCATAGGTAATGAATATTCCATCTTTCTGTTGCTGGTATCTTTTGTCTAGTGAACAAAGGAGTGTTTAGACTTCTTCATTATCATCACCTTGCTTGTGCAGTAATGACAGGGCTGTAGATATGATGAATTGGAACAAGGCAGGAACAAAATGAGCTGCAGGCTGTGAATTAGTCATGCAGCCTACTTGTGGAGTAAATGTACAAAGATTTTCTTTTTTTTACTTACAGCTAAGTTATTATAAATAATTACAATCTTCAACCAATTAAAGGAACAATCACTTAGTAAGCATATTAGCTAATAAAGGCTGGATGACTGGTCACTTGGTGAAGCATGCTGTGAGAGCATGATGCCCCCATCCTGTGGAAACGAGATGGGGGAAGGATTGGCACAAACACCACTCAAAGCATATGGCCCCGCTGGCTAATTACAGACTAATATTGACAGTCTTCAGGAAGTGAACCAGTCTGTGGCTTAGACAATCCTGCCAAAAACAAGTACAGACACACTTCTCATATTCAAAGTATTTAGAATTTAAAACAAATATTTTCATCACATCCTTTATTTTCTGCTCCTGCAAGCTGTTTGGCCCATGGGTCCTCCGACAGCTAGATCAGAAGCATGGCCCCAGCCACATACTGTTTCAATTCTCTGTTGTTGCCAGTATTTTATTGCAATGATTGGCCAGCCAGGCAATATAATTCAAGTGGGGTCCGTGCCAATCCTCCCCTTTGTCACTTCCACAAGATGGGCCACCTTGCTTCTACAGAGTATTTTATTTAGTAAACCAGCCAAGACCTGACAAAATTCACTCAACTGAAAAGAGAAAGCCTGAGTGATAGGCAGCGCTGGGAATTGAACTCAGAACCTCTGGTAAGGAGCCAAGACATGAATCCCTTGACTGCTTATGTATGTTATAGCATATTGAATAGCTACCTTGGGCAGCTTTTTAGAGTTGTGACTTAAAGTCTAGGTATTCCAGATTATAACCACAGGGGTGATGCATCTAAAAAGGCTTTATTTTGATGTTGAAAGTGCATACATCAGTGTAGATAGATGATCCACAGATGAAAGGACCTCACTTGACAATGGAAGCAACCTTGCCAGAGCTTTAATGGTAATTGGTGTGACTACTTGTAAGTAGTAAGTACATGAGGACAACATTGAGTAGAATAAAGATCTAATTTGCGAATAAACTGATGTCCGGGGTACATTATGTATTTTTGTGTATTCCAATGAGTAATTGACCTTGTCCATCTACACAATTGTTAGTGGAAAAAAATAGAGCTTTTGCCAACATCAGTAAATGAAATGCTTTGTCCCCCCTCAACAATGGCAGCTCCTGAATGCAATACCAATCATTCTTTTGTGGAAACATGCTAAAGTTGATCCATATTATTGACTGTAAAGCATTTTTGCATCCAGTATAAGAAGATGTTGGCTTGTTTACTCGATAAAGCGTTCTGTGGAGGCAAGGGGTGGGGGGGTTAGAGAGATTAGAAACATAGAAACATAGAAAATAGGTGCAGGAGTAGACCATTCGGTCCTTCGAGCCTGCACCGCCATTCAATGCGTTCATGGCTGAACATGCTACCTCAGTACCCCATTCCTGCTTTCTCGCCATACCCCTTGATCCCCCTAGTTGTGAGTATTATATCTAACTCCCTTTTGAATATAGTTAGCGAACTGGCCTCAACAACCTTCTGTGGTAGAGAATTCCACAGATTCACCACTCTCTGGGTGAAGAAGTTCCTCCTCATCTCAGTCTTAAATGGCTTCCCCTTTATCCTTAGACTGTGACCTCTGGTTTTAGTTTTCCCTAACATTGGAAACATTCTGCCCGCATCTAATTTGTCTAAACCAGTCAGGATTTTAAATGTCTCTATAATATCCCCCCTCATTCTTCTGAACTCCAGAGGATACAAATTCAGTTGATCCAGTCTTTCTTGATATGTCAGTCTGGCCATCCCAGGAATCAATCTAGTGAACCTTCGTTGCACTCCCTCAATAGCAAGAATGTCCTTCCTCAAGTTAGGAGACCAAAACTGCACACAATACTCCAGGTGTGGCCTCACCAAGGCCCTGTACAACTGTAGCATCACCTCCCTACTCCTGTACTCAAATCCCCTTGCTATGAAGGCCATCATGCCATTTGCTTTCTTAACTGCCTGCTGCACTTGCCTTCCCACCTTCAGTGACTGATGTACCATGACGCCCAGGTCTCGTTGCACCTCCCCTTTCCCTAATCTGCCACCATTCAGGTAATAGTCTGCCTCCCTATTTTTACCACCAAAGTGGATAACCTCACATTTATCCACATTGTACTTCATCTGCCATACATTTGCCCATTCACCCAACCTGTCCAAGTCACTCTGTAGCCTCCTAGCATCCTCCTCATTGTTCACACTGCCTCCCAATTTAGTGTCATCCACAAATTTGGATATATTACAATTAATCCCTTCGTCCAAATCATTAATATATAATGTAAACAGCTGGGGCCCCAGCACCAAACCCTGCGGTACCCCGCTGGTCACTGCCTGCCATTCTGAAAAGTACCCATTTACTCCTACTCTTTGTTTCCTGTGTGCTAACCAGTTCTCAATCCACGTCAACACATTACCCCCAATCCCATGTGCTTTAACTTTGCACACCAATCTCTTGTGTGGGACCTTGTCGAAGGCCTTCTGAAAGTCCAAATACACCACATCTACTGGTTCCCCCCCGTCCACCCTATTGGAAACATCCTCAAAAAATTCCAGAACATTTGTCAAGCATGATTTCCCTATCACAAATCCATGCTGACTTGGACCTATCATGTCGCCACTTTCCAAATGGTCTGTTATGACATCTTTAATAATTGATTCCATCATTTTACCCACCACCGATGTCAGGCTGACCGGTCTATAATTCCCTGCTTTCTCCCTCCCTCCTTTTTTAAAAAGAGGGGTTACATTAGCCACCCTCCACTCCTCCGGAACTGATCCAGAGTCTAAGGAATGTTGGAAAATGATCGTCAATGCATCCACTATTTCCAAGGCCACCTCCTTAAGTATTCTGGGATGCAGACCATCAGGCCCTGGGGATTTATCAGCCTTCAGTCCCATCAATTTCCCCAACACCTTTTCCCGACTGATAAGGATTTCCCTCAGCTCCTCCCTCTTACCAGATCCTTTGATCTCTTTTATTTCCGGAAGGTTGTTTGTGTCCTCCACAGTAAACACCGAACCAAAGTACTTGTTCAATTGATCTGCCATTTCTTTGTTCCCCATTATGACTTCCCCTGTTTCTGACTGCAGGGGACCTACGTTTGTTTTTACTAACCTCTTTCTTTTTACATATTTATAGAAGCTTTTGCAGTCCGTTTTAATGTTCTCCGCAAGCTTCCTTTCATATTTTATTTTCCCTGCCCTAATCAAACCCTTCGTCCTCCTCTGCTGAGTTTAAAAGTTCTCCCAGTCCCCGGGTTTGCTGCTACTTCTGGCCAATTTGTATGCCACTTCCTTGCTTTTAATACTATCTCTGATTTCCCTTGTTAGCCATGGTTGAGCCACCTTCCCTTTTTTATTTTTACGCCAGACAGGGATGTACAATTGCTGTAGTTCATCCATGCGATCTCTAAATGTCTGCCATTGCCCTTCCACTGATAACCCCTTAAATATCGCTTGCCAATCTAACCTCGCCAATTCACGCCTCATACCCTCAAAGTTGCTCTTATTTAAGTTCTGGACCATGGTCTCTGAATTAACTGTTTCCTTCTCCATCCTAATGTAGAACTCCACCATACTATGGTCACTCTTCCCCAAGGGGCCTCGCACCACAAGATTGCTGATTAGTCCTTCCTCATTACACAACACCCAGTCCAGGATGGCCTCCCCTCTAGTTGGTTCCTCAACATATTGGTTTAGGAAACCATCCCTTAAACACTCCAGGAAATCCTCCTCCACCGTATTGCTTCCAGTTTGAGTAGCCCAATCTATATGCATATTAAAGTCACCCATGATAACTGCTGCGCCTTTTTTGCATGCACCTCTGATTTCCTGTTTCATACCCTCCCCCACCTCACTACTACTGTTTGGAGGTCTGTACACAACCCCCACTAACGTTTTCTGCCCTTTGGTGTTCTGCAGCTCAACCCATATTGATTCCACATCCTCCAAGCTAATGTCCTTCCTAGCTATTGCATTAATCTCCTTTTTAACCAGCAATGCTACCCCACCCCCTTTTCCTTTTATTCTATCCTTCCGGAATGTTGAATACCCCTGGATATTCAGTTCCCAGCCTTGATTGTTCTGGAGCCACGTCTCTGTAATCTGTAATCCCAATGTTATAGATCTACTGCACTCACATGGTCCTACTGGCCAATCAGAATGGTACTGATAGCAACTGTAAAGTGAAGGGGCTGGATTTTGTCAATGGGGACGTGATGGAGGCGGGACTCCCACTTTTTGGGTTGTAGTCCCGCCTCCATCGACTTGTGGCCAACCCGCTGTATTTTCCTTTGATTGATCTTGTTAAGCCCGCCCAGCGGGCTTAGCAGGCCAATCAAGGGTCCCTTGGATACAGGTGACGTCAGCTTTTGACAGATGAAATTTCAGCGTTTGACAGCTCTGTGACAATATGATTTCTAACGTGAGTCCCTGTACTTAGACTCAGTTAGAAATCAATCCAGCACAGAAAGCAGAGACTGCAGCTTTTGACAGCTCCGCGGCCATTCTGCTTTCTGTGCTGTGGATGTGAGGGACTCCCGACACCTTAGCCTGCAGGACAAAGTTAAGGTAAGTACAAGTTCTTAAAACACTTTACACACACCAAACACACTTACCTCTGCACTCATGCACCCATCACTCACCTGCACACCGGACATCTCGACCCCTCCAAGCCCTCCAGACCGACGGTCCACCTCGCTAAATCGGCATCGGTCGGACCTGTCGGGAAGCCCACACTTCAGGGCCAAAAATAGGGATTAGGCAAAAAACTGCCTGTTAACTACCTGTTAACAGGCAGTTTATTGACACTAATCCCCTTCCCGCCTCGGGCAGGCGGGTCCCAGCACAGGTTGGGTACCCGCCTCCTGTGAAACTGGCATGGAGGCGGGTTGGGGGCGGGATGGGTTCGGGACCACCGAATCTGCTATTTTCCCAGCCCACACGCCTCCAAACCCGCCTCCATGGGTCAATTAAAATTCTGCCCAAGGAGTCTGTTCCTTCAGTCAGAAAATATCTTCTGATAGTAGAAATGATTTATTGCTCCCTGTTCATTACTGATATTCATGGACTCATAGGATCTTTTAGCACAGAAGGAGGCCTTCAGCCCATCGTGCCTGTGCCGGTACTTTGAAAGATCTATCCAATTAGTCCCACTCCCCCACTCTTTCCCCATAGCCCTGCACATTTTTCCTTTTCAAGTATATATCCAATTCCCTTTTGAAAGTTACTATTGAATCTGCTTTCACCACCCTTTCAGGCTGTGCTTTCCAAATCATGATGCGGAGATGCCGGTGTTTGACTGGGGTGGACAAAAATGAGAAGTCGCACAACACCAGGTTATAGTCCAACAGTTTTATTTAAAATTACGAGCTTTCGGAGCGCTGCTCCTTCTTCAGGTACAAGTACAGTGAGGGAATACAAATCGGCAGTATATATACACAGAGAGCAATTTGTCTGCAGAGATACAATCTGTTAGGAAGGCATTACATCAAAGACACCTCAGAGTACAGCTAAGACAATGAGGTGGGTCACAGGGGGTCCAACATGTCAAATGTTGCCGTCTGCAGTTGAGCTTTTAACTTTTTTTTTTTTTGTTTTTTTTGTTGTTTTTTTGGGGTTTTTTTGGTTGTTTTTTTTTAAAAGCTGGAAAGACAGACAACGATGTCGAGTCACGTTCTGTAGCGTGACATGAACCCAAGATCCCTATTGAGGCCGTCCTCATGGGTGCGGAACTTGGCTATCAGTTTCTGCTCGATGATTTTGCGTTGTCGTGTGTCTCGAAGGCCGCCTTGGAGAACGCTAACCCACAGATCCGAGGCTGAATGTCCTTGACTGCTGAAGTGTTCCCCGACTGGGAGGTAACAATCCTACCTGGCGATTGTTGCGCGGTGTCCGTTCATACGTTGTCTCAGTGTCTGCATGGTCTCGCCGATGTACCATGCTCCGGGGCATCCTTTCCTGCAACGTATGAGGTAGACAACGTTGGCCGAGTCACATGAGTATGTACCATGTACCTGGTGGGTACTGTCCTCACGTGTGATGATGGTATCTGTGTTGATGATCTGGCATGTCTTGCAGAGGTTGCAGAACCAACAGAGTACCCTACGTCGTCCAGTACTTCCCTGGAGCGGAGAAACTACGCCATGTTCTTCGCAGCCTTCAACATGTCATCGATGACGATGAACACCTTGCTAAGGCCATCCCCACGCCTCCACTACTCGCCTTCAAGCAGCCGCCTAACCTCAAAAGTACCATCGTTCGCAGCAAATTACCCAGCTGTCAGGAGAACAGCGACCACAACACCACACAACCTTGCCACGGCAGCCTCTGCAAGACATGCCAGATCATCAACACAGATACCATCATCACACGTGAGGACACTACCCACCAGGTACATGGTACATACTCATGTGACTCGGCCAACGTTGTCTATCTCATACGTTGCAGGAAAGGATGCCCCGGAGCATGGTACATCGGCGAGACCATGCAGACACTGAGACAACGTATGAACGGACACCGCGCAACAATCGCCAGGTAGGATTGTTACCTCCCAGTCGGGGAACACTTCAGCAGTCAAGGACATTCAGCCTCGGATCTGCGGGTTAGCGTTCTCCAAGGCGGCCTTCGAGACACACGACAACGCTAAATCATCGAGCAGAAACTGATAGCCAAGTTCCGCACCCATGAGGATGGCCTCAATAGGGATCTCGGGTTCATGTCACGCTACAGAACGTGACTCAACATCGTTGTCTGTCTTTCCAGTTTTTAAAAAAAACACAACCAAAAAACCCCCCAAAAAAACAAAAAAAAACAAAAAACAAAATAAAAGTTAAAAGCTCAACTGCAGACGGCAACATTTGACATGTTGGACCCCCTGTGACCCACCTCATTGTCTTAGCTGTACTCTGTGGTGTCTTTGATGTAATGCCTTCCTAACAGATTGTATCTCTGCAGACAAATTGCTCTCTGTGTATATATACTGCCGATTTGTATTCCCTCACTGTACTTGTACCTGAAGAAGGAGTAGCGCTCCGAAAGCTCGTAATTTTAAATAAAACTGTTGGACTATAACCTGGTGTTGTGCGACTTCTCATTTTTTTCCAAATCATAACAACTCGCTGTGTAAAAATAATTCTGCTCATCTCCCCCCTGGTTCTTTTGCCAATTATCTTAAATCTGGGTCCTTTGGTTACCGATCCTCTTGCCAGTTGCTCCCGAGTTACTCTATCAAAATTCCTCATAATATTGAACACCTTTATTAAATTTCCCCTTAATCTTCTCTGCTTTAAGGAGAAAAATCCCAGCTTCTCCAGTCTCTCCACATAACTGAAGTCTCGCATCCCTTGGTACCCTTCTAGTAAATCTCCTCTCCACCCTCTCCAAGGCCTTGACATGCTTCATAAAGTGCGGTGGCCACAATTGGACACAATTCTCCAGCTGAGGCCTAACCAGTGATTTATAAAGGTTTGGGATAACTTCCTTTATTTTGTACTCTATGCCTCTATTTATAAAGCCAAAGATCCCAATTTTTTTTTAACTTCTCAACTTGTGCTGCCACCTTCATAAATTTGTGTATATGAACCCCCAGGTCTCTCTGTTCCTGCACCCCCTTTAAAATAGTACCATTTAGTTTATATTGCCTCTCCTCATTCTTTCTTCCAAAATGCATCACTTCACACTTCTCTGCATTAAATTTCAACTGCCATATGTCTGCTCATTTCACCAGTCTGTCTGTGTCCTCCTGAAGTCTGTTACTATCCTCCACACTGTTTCCTACATTTCGAAATGTTGTGTCATCTGCAAACTTTGAAATTATGCCCTGCATATCCAAGTCCAGGTCATTAATAGATATCAAAAAGAGCACTGTTCCCTGGGGAACACCACTGTATATTTCCCTCCCGTCTGATAAACAACCGTTCACCACTACTCTCTGCTTTCTGTCTCTTGGCCAATTCCGTATCCACGCTGCCACTGTCCCTTTAATCCCATCAGCTTCAATTTTGCTAACAAGTCTATTATGTGACATTTTATCAAATGCCTTTTGAAAGTCCATATACACACAACATCAACCTTCACCTTTATTTCTCCGTACAACTAATCAAGTTTGTCAAACACGATTTGTCTTTAACAAATCTGTGTTGGCTGTCATTTATTAACCCATGTTAGGCATACTTTGCTTTATTAGCCAAGGCATAGAATATAAGAGTGGAGAGGTTATGCTAGAACTGTATAAAACACTAGTTAGACCGCAGCTAGAGTACTGCGTACAGTTCTGGTCACCACATTACAGGAAAGATGTGATTGCACCAGAGAGGGTACAGAGGAGATTTATGAGGATGTTGCCAGGACTGGAGTATATTAGCTGAGGAAAGATTGGATAGGCTGGGGTTGTTTTCTTTGGAACAGAGGAGGCTGTGGGGAGACTTAATTGAGGTGTATAAAATTATGAGGGGCCTAGATAGAGTGGATAGGAAGCACCTATTTCCCTTAGCAGAGAGGTCAATAACCAGGGGACATAGATTTAAAGTAATTGGTAGAAGGATTAGAGGGGAATTGAGGAGAACTTTTTTCACCCAGAGGGTGGTGGAGCTCTGGAACTCACTGCCTGAAAGGGTAGTAGAGGCAGAAACCCTCATCATATTTAAAAAGTACTTGGATATGCACTTGATGTGCCGTAAACTGCAAGGCTACGGACCAAGAGCTGGAAAGTGGGATTAGGCTGGATAGCTCTTTTTCGGCCGGCACAGACACAATGGGCCGAATGACTCCCTTCTGTGCCGTAAAATTCTATGATTCTACGTTCTTACAAGTGACAATTCATTTTGTCCCGGATTATGGTCTCTAGAAGTTTCCCCACCACCGGCACTGGGCTGACTGGCCTATTGCTACTGGATTTATCCCTCTCTCCTTTTTTGAACAGAGGTGTAACATTTGCAACCCTCTAGTCATCTGGCGCCACTCCCATATCCAAGGAGGATTGAAAGATTGTAGCCAGAGCCTCCGTTATTTCCACCCTTACTTCCCTCAGCATCCTAGGATGCATCCCACATCCGCTATTTATTTTTATCCTATCCAATATCGCTACTGCCTCCTCCTTTACTGCTACATTTGCAGCATCATCTTCTCCAGTGAAGACAGATGCAAAGTACACATTTAGGGAGAAAAATTCAGTTGATTTGCGCCTCCCGTTAGCAACTAGCGCCCGGGCGCAGTGCCACTAACGAAATTCAGCGGGAGGTTGGGGCGGTGGTAACCGTTAGCGCCCTGCGGCGCTGTGCCTCTGGCGATGATGTCACTCTTTCGGGGCGCTAAAAGTAGCGCCCAGCGAAGTTAGCGCCCCAAAGGCGGTGCGACCCAATTTTGCCCCCTCAGTATCTTGGCCACACCCTCTGCCTCCACAAGAAGATTTCCTTTTTGGTCTTTAATCGGCCCAACCCTTCCTTTGATTATCCTTTTACTCTTTATATTTTTATATGCCAGTCTTTGTTTCCAATACACCTGGGCCAGATCCTTTTTCAACTCACTGAAATTCGAACCTCTTCCACTTGAGTATCTTCACCTTTGGTTTTTCTTTGTCCATTTCCAAAACTATTCTAAACCCCATGATATTGTGATCACTGTTTCCCAAATGCTCTCCCACTGAAACATGCTCCACTTGCCCCACTTCATTCCCCAGAACTAGATCCAGCACTGCTTCCTCCCTCGTTGGGCTGGAAACATACTGATCAAGAAAGTTCTCTTGTACACATTTCAGGAATTCCTCCCTCTCTTTGCATTTTTCTGCAATTTGCCTGTAAATTTGCTCCTTTCTCCTTCCCACTATTTGGTATCCTGTAGTGTACACCCAGCAGCGATGGTCCTAATTCTAACCAAATAGATTCTGTCTTTGAACCCTCAAGTATATCATCACTTTCTAGTGCTGTAACAGTATCTTTTATCAATACTTCCACTCCCCTCCTTTTTGTCCTTCCCTATCTTTCTTGAATACATTGTAGCCAGGAATATTAAGTGCCCATTCCCCGCCCCCCTTGTTTGAGCCAGCTCTTCGTTATTGCCACTGTATCATATTCCATGTGGCTACTTGTGTTTGCAGCTCACCAACCTTATTTACCACGTTTCGGGCATTTACACACTTGGGGGGGAGAAAATTGAGTCTTTGGGATGCTAAGTCCACTGGGGCTCTACGGCGCGTTGCGCCGTGGTACTGCAGGCCTTCCTCCCCTTCTTAAAGGGGAGGGGCCTTGCGCAGCGCGACCCGAGGCCCAGCTAGGCCACCAGGGATCGGAGTGCCGGCAAAAGAGCCTGGCACTCAAGAGAAGTGCCGGGCTCACGGACTGCAGCCGGGACTCCGCGGGGGGGGGGGGGGGGGGGGGGGGGGGACGGGGGCTGCAGAGGAGGCCGGGGACAGCAACAGCGGCAGGTGCTGGCAGGCGGCCAGCAACAAAAATGGCTGCCCGGCACCTCACCTTTAATTAGTGCCGCCCCGGCCGCAGGTAGGCCCCCTGGACCCCGTTGAACATAGCGTCCAGCGGTAATTCAGGGGGCGCTACTGAAGATCGCGGCCAGAGCACTGCGCATGGCAATGACGTCATCGGCGGCGGCGCAGGGCGCTAACGGTTACCGTCGCCGCTAACCTCCTGCTGAATTTCACAGGAGGCGTTGGTGGCGCCGCACCCGGGCGCTAGTTGCTTTGCGCCCTAAGGGCGCTAACGAGGCGCAAAGCAACCGAATTTTTCCCCCATGCACTCTAAACCCACCTTAGTCTGCCTTGCATTTCCCCCCTGTATAATCCCTCCTATTTCTGAACTACTCTTTATTCTAATGTTGTTTGTCTCTCCCAGTCCCTTGTGCACCTTGTATCTCCTTTCTAATGCATTATCCTGGTGCCCCCCCCACCCCCGGCAAGTTAGTTTAAACACTCCCCCACAGCACTAGTTAACCTTCCCACGAGAACATTGGTCCCAGCCCTGTTGAGGTGCAACCCGCTCATGTTGTACAGGTCCATTCTGCCCTGGAACTGGTCCCAATGCCCCGGGAATCTAAAGCCCTCCCACCTGCACTATTTCTCCAGCCACGTTAACCTGTCTTATTTTACTGCTCCTATACTCACTAGCATGTGGCACTGGGAGTAATCTGGTGAGATACTGCTCTTAAACTTCCTCCCTTGCTCCTGAAACTCTGTTGTAGGACCTCAACTTTTTTCCTACCTATGTTATTGGTTCCAACAATGGATCCTGATATCTGGTTGTTCCCCTTCCCCCGCAAAATATTCTGCACCCGTTCAGTGATGTCCTTTACCCTGGCACCAGGGAGGCAACACACCATGCGAGACTCACGTTGGCGGTTGCAGAAATGCCTGTTTATCCTCCTGGCTGTTGAATCCTCTATGCATTTTACTGTATTTTATTTTACTGGTTATATTATGTATCCTCATGTGACCTTCCTCGACTTCGGAAGGTGGTAGAAAAACCACTTCAGCAAACCTTGGTGAGGCTGTAAACGGCCAAACAATTTTATAAAGCAGAAATTGAATAAGTGAACAGTAGCAGTGATACACTCTAGGTGTCACTCTTGGCTCAGTGGTAGCAGTCCTGTACCTGAGTCAGACGATTGTGGCTTCAAGCCCCATTACAGAGATTTGAGCACATGAACTAAGTTGACACTTCAGTGCTGCACTGTCAAAGGTGCCGTCATTCAGGTGACATGTCTGGTTTTTCTGGTGAATGTAAAAGTTCTGTGGCACTATTTGAAGAAGAGCAGTGGAGTTCTTCTGGTGTTCTGGCCAATATTTATCTCTCAGCCAACACAAATCAGCTATAAACAGATTTTCTAGTCATTTATCTTATTTCTATTTGTGAGACCTTGTATTCGCCTACATTTCAACTATGACTATAATTCAAAAGTACTTAACTGGGCTGTAAAGTTCTTTAGGACGGCCAGAGGATGTGAAATACATTATATAAATACAAGTTCTATTTTTCTTTTTTTTTTACAGTAGTTATAAATTTAATTACCTCTCCTCTAGTGGATAGAACTGACTTGGATGAAGGAATAGAGAGTTGTATATCCAAATTTGTAGATGACACTAAATTAGGTGGCACAGTAAATTCTATAAAAGGGAGCTGGAAGTTACAACGGGATTACATAGAATTACATGGAATGTACAGCACAGAAACAGGCCATTCGGCCCAACAGGTCCATGCCGGTGTTTATGCTCCACACAAGCCTCCTCCCACCCCTCTTTATCTAACGCTATCAGCATATCCTTCTATTCCTTTCTCCCTCAGTTACATATCTAGCTTTCCCTTAAATGCATCTATGCTATTCGCCTCAACTACTTGTTGTGGTAGCAAGTTCCACATTCTAACCACTCTCTGGGTAAAGAAGTTCCTCTTCAATCCCCTATTGGATTTATTGGTGACTCTCTTATATTTATAGCCCCTAGTTTCCCCCCACAAATGGGAACATTTTCTCTATGTCTACCCTATCAAACCCTTTCATAATCTTAAAGACCTGTATCAGGTCACCCCTCAGTCTTTTTTCTAGAGTAAAAAGCCCCAGCCTGTTCAGTCTTTCCTGATAGGTATAGCCTCTTAGTTCTGGTATCATCCTTGTAAATCTATTTTGCACCTTCTCTAGTGCCTCTATATCCTTTTCATAATATGGAGACCAGAATTGTGCACAGTACTCTGTGGTCTAACCAATGTTTTATATAAGTTTAACATAACTTCTCTGCTTTTCAATTCTATTGCTCTAGAGATGAACCTCAGTGTTTTGTTTGCTTTTTTATGGCCTTATTAACCTGTGTCGCTACTATTAGACAGATTAAGTCATTGGGCAAAACTGTGGCAGATGAAGTTCAACGTGGGGAAGTTTGAGGTAATTCACTTTGGATCTAAAAAAGACAAATCAGAGTGGAGAGAGACTGTTAAATAATATACATATGTGGAACAGAGCTGTAATTTGTTTTTCTGGATTTGGTATTGGTGTTCATATTTGCAGTTTAGTGAGGGCAAGCCCCATAAGGCTATACTGGAGAAAGGCAATCGGATACTGGTAGTAGGGAAGTGGTAATAAGGATTGCGGGACTGTTGGTGTATTGAGGTTGAGCTACTCTCTGAGAGCTCTGGCACCTTGGGGAACATAGGAACAGGAGTAGGCCATTTAGCCTACGTAGGTTTGTCAACTCTGGTTGGATGTGTTCCTGGAGGTCTGATCATGTGACACTTGATCGCTGCAGTTTGTAAAGGTTGTCATTGAGTGTCTTTGTTCGCAATTTCTTTCTTGTGACGTACTTCTTCTTAAACGAGCTAACCAGCTACGAGGAAATTCCAACATGGCATGAATGGCTGATTGGCTGAAACCGAGGATGGGCAGCACCTCGACGCTACAGTTGCCAACTCTGGTTGAACATATTCCTGGAGGTGTCATTACATGATCTCCTGCCTCCAACCTCCCCGCCCCCACGCTCCCGCCATTGGTCGCCCAACATGTCCATACTTGTGGTGCATCGCATTCCCATACCAATTGGAAAGTGAACAGACTCTTTGGGGGGAATTTTAACCCCCCAAAATGGGTGGGTAGGTTTGGGTCAGGTGGGATGTTAAAATGTTAACAATCTGAAACCCAAACCCAACCGCCTTGAACCTGCCCATTTCCGGTTTTAACGGGGTGGGATGGGGAGCGGGCAACCAACCCGCTCCCAGGAGGTGGATCGCTCATTTAAATATTTTAATGAGGCAGTGTGCCTCAGATTTTTTCTCCATTTTAGGTTTAATCTGGCAGCCAAATGGAGGAGAGGACTGCTGGATCCAGCAGGTAAGTGCCTTTCCAGCACTACTTTTGGGCCAGAAGAAGCAGGAGTGCTTCCCCATGGCCCTCCAAGCTTACCTATAAACCACTCCCACGATCGGCCGACACCACCCCCCCCCCCACCCCTGAGACACGATCTCCCACCAATCTGGCCTTTCCGAGCTCCCCCTCACCCCCCGCCCTCCGAACTCTACCACCCCGCCCCCCCCCCCCCCCCCCCCCGCAGCCTTTACGATCTCCCCTCCCCACCCCCCCGGCCTCCAATCTTGCCCCCCTTCGGCCTCCGATCTCCGCCCTCTGATCTCACAATCTCTCCCCCCTCCCCCGGACTTTCCAATCCCTCCCTCCTCTCCGCTTCCTGGTTGCGGCTTGGTGCCGTAGCCCTACCGGCTGCCAGCCAGCCAGCCTCTCAATCTGGCTAGCTGCGGCCGGGAAACAGAAACAAAAGGTGTTAATCAGGTCCAACTGTTAAATTTGGAAGGACCTGAGGGAAACCTGTTCTTCCGTTCGAGCACAAAACAGCCTCCCCCGGCCCTCTCCCCACCTCCCTGTAAATATCAGGGCCTTTATTACCCAATTGCATGATTCTTGACTGTCAGTTAGACGGCCTTTTCCACATGTCCAATATTTTTACAACTAGTACACAAAAGTGTTTAAAATGTTTTTAATGCCCTTATTATTTTTCTACGGAGTTGCTCACAGCAGTGTCCTGGAGAGTAGTCTTTAATTCCTGAGGATTTTAGGGCAATCCTGAAGGATTGGAAACCCTATTGAGCGCCTGGGAGACAGTCAGGCTGGTGCAGGATGGGAATTGAGGGCTGAATCTGAACTCCCAAAAACGGATGGGTTGGGGTCAGGTCAGACACATTAAACAAATACTTTGTATCTGTCTTCACGGTAGAAGACACAAAAATATTCCGGAAATAGTGGGGAACCAAGGGTCTAAAGAGAATGAGAAACTTAAAGAAATTAGTATTCGTAAAGAAATAGTACTAAAGAATTTAATGGGACTAAAAGCCGACAAATCCCCTGGACCTGATGGCCTACATCCTTGGGTTTTAAAAGAGGTGGCTACAGAGATAGTGGATGCATTGGTTTTGATCTTCCAGAATTCCCTTGATTTCCCAGGGCAATTAGAAAAGGTGAGAGACTGGGAAATGTTGGTATTCAGAGGGACCTGGGTGTCCTTGTACACGAATCTCTGAAAGTTAACATGCAGGTACAGCAAGCAATTAGGAAATCAAATGGTATGTTAGCCTTTATTACAAAAGGATTGGAGTGTAAGCGTAAAGAAGTCTTACTGCAATTATGTAGGGCCTTGGTAAGATCACACCTGGAGTACTGTGTACAGTTGGTCTCCTTACCTAAGGAAGTCATGATGCGGAGATGCCGGCATTGGACTGGGGTGGACAAAAATGAGAAGTCGCACAACACCAGGTTATAGTCCAACAGATTTATTTAAAATTACAAGCTTTCGGAGCTGTCGCCCCTTCCTCAGGTAACTTTACCTGAGGAAGGGGCGACAGCGCCGAAAGCTTGTAATTTTAAATAAATCTGTTGGACTATAACCTGGTGTTGTGCGACTTCTCATTTTTTACCTAAGGAAGGATATGATTGCCTTAGAGGGAGTGCAATGAAGGTTCAATAGACTGATTCCTGGGATAAGGGGATTGTCCTATGAGGAGAGATTGAGTAAACTAGGCCTATATTCCCTGGAGTTTAGAAGAATGAGAGGTGATTTCATTGAAACATATAAAATTCTTAAGGGGCTTGACAGGGTAGATGCTGAGAGATGTTTTCCCTGGCTGGGGAGTCTAGAACTAGAGGTCACAATCTCAGAATAAGGGATTGACCATTTAGAACTGAGATGAGGAGAAATTTCTTCACTCACAGAGTTGTGAATCTTTGGCATTCTCTACCCCAGAGAGCTGTGGATGCTCAGTCATTGAGTATATTCAAGACAGAGGTCGATAAATTTTTGGATACTAAAGGAATCAAGGGATATGGGGATAGTACGGAAAGGTGGAGATGAGGTAGAAAATCAGCCATGATTTAATTGTATGGCGAAGCAGGCTCGAGGGGTTGAATGGCCTACTCCTGCTCCTATTTCTTATGTGCTCAAGTATCTGGAGTGAGGCTTGCACTCACAACCTTCTGATTCAGAGGCGAGAGTGCTACCCATTGAGCCAAGGCTGATACTTTGCATGGATCTACAGGGACGGAGGGCTCATGGGGTGTATGAGGTGGGAGTGGAAAAATGTATGTGGCTCAATTTTCTGTAACAAGCTGGTATTTGAGGTCTTAAGAATTAAGGATAGAAAAAGACACAACTAATTTTGCATTATAAAATCCAAATGTCCAGTATAAGGAAGGAGGTATGAGTTTTTCCAGGGAAGGGCCGACCAGCAGGGGCCAGTGCAATGTTCCCGATAAGCGGCTGCGCAGTCATCTGCAAGGTCCTGCACAGGCCACTCACCGGCTTTTCCATTGTAGATACTGCGCATGCACAAAAATTTGAATTGGCTGCACTCTGGGGGAGGCAGGCCGCGCAGGAGGCAGTGCAGCTTACGGGGGACATTGGGCCAGGGAGTGCATCGCTAATTGGCTGCAAGCGAACATGGCCAAGATGGCGTACATACATGAACCGCGTATACGATGAATTTTTCATCCGGGTCGCCAGCACCAGCACCCAGGAGACTAATCGCCCGTTCCAGGAGACTCCCCGGCAATCCGGGACGGTTGGCAATCGTAGTCCTATGTACGTTGCACTTTATGAACTTATAGAACAGAGCAAAGACTGCTGAATTTGAAAAATTAAATCATAGCAAACTTTCATAAGCCACCTATCATTTGGCTCACAGAGCAAGATGGAATAACATCATCTTAGACAAGCAGACACTACATATAAAGAAATAAATATTTTTAAGAGGAACAGTTGTTTCATGCAGGAATCTAAGGATACATTTTATGTCTCTGTGCTCCTGCCCTTGCTAATTTCCAGTATGTGTTCTTGGTTGGTGAGGCTTCATGCTGAGAGCGCAGAAGTGGAAAATTTACCCTTTAGTGTCATATTATAATAATTGAAAGATTTTCATCGCGCACATACCTCAAGTATCCATTATACTTCAAAACTTTGTCATATCTCAAAAGTTGCTGTAGGGCAAAAAATTGTGATGGTTCAAATTTAATATTGATGAAAAATAACCAAACACAAAGCACTATTTGTTAAACAAACCTTGGTGGTTTCAATCCCAGTTCCATTCATTAAATGGATAGGAAAAAAGCTAACAATTAACCAGGACAAAATCAAACATTCAAGTCATTCAGACAGTATTTTCCAAGCATATTTAACAGCCACACAAACATCACTATATACAGCTAAAAATATAATTTATAATCTAATAAAGATGTAAACAAATTAACAAACTAATGAAGTATAACTAAATTATCCATAAACATATACACTGACTGTTGTAAATCTATTCTGCAGTATTTATCCTCGTGGGCCTCTCTCCTCTTATGAGCATGGGGTTTACATTGGCTCTCTTCTTGAGGTTTGGTCTGGGTCTGTCTTCCTGATTTTTGTTGGGTGCCTTTGTGTGTACAGGCTTCTTATTGATTGTTTTGGGGCCTGTGTATTTGTGCGTGATCCATCAATGCCTCATTGCTCACATGTAACAAAGTCTCTCCAACTTTCCCACTCCTTTCAAAACACAGACTTTCTCTCCCCACTTCTTGCTTTACTTTACTTGATGTGTCCAGACTAGGGGGTAATTTTAACCCAACCGGCGGGCAGGAATCCTACGGGATAGGGTAGAACGCCGGTTTTACACCTCGCACTATATTACTCTCCGTTGACTTCAATAGAGAGTAAAATCGGGCGTGTGTAAAACCAGCATTGCGCCCGATCCCGTCAGATTCCTGATGGGTGGGTTAGGTTAAGATTGCCCCCTTTAGGTCCAGAGTGCTCTGTTCTCCGACTCCCTCACAGGCCTGTGTTCCCCCAGGATCAATGGTTAATGCTCCAGTGGTCCAGGTTTTGTCATTGAATCTTGGGTCTGCTCTCTGCAGAAAGAAGAAAATAAAGTTGGAAGTTTGTGCATCCCAATTTAATTATATCTGAGCTCTGCGACGTTGAAATAAATGTAAAATCAGGAGTTCATACAAACAAAGAAAGAACAAACTTGAATTTATATAGCGCCTTTCATGACATCAGGATGTCCCAAAGTGCTTTTCAGCCAATGAAGTACTTTTTGACGTGTAGTCACCGTTGTAACAGCCAATTTGTGCACAGCAAGGTCCCACAAATGGGATATAGACCAGATCGTCTGCTTTAGATGTTGGTTAAGGGATAAATAATGGAAAGGACACCAGGGAGACCTCCCCTGCTCTTCTTCGAAATACAACATGCATATATGTTGTTTTTTATTCGTTCATGGGATGTGGGCGTCGCTGGCAGGGCCAGCATTTATTGCCCATCCCTAGTTGCCCTTGAGGAGGTGGTGGTGAGCTGCCTTCTTGAACCGCTGCACTTCGTGTGGTGAAGGTACTCCCACAGTGCTGTTAGGGAGGGAGTTCCAGGATTTTGACCCTGTGACGATGAAGGAACGGCGATATACTTCCAAGTCAGGATGGAGTGTGACTTGGAGGGGAACTTGGAGGTGGTGGTGTTCCCATGTGCCTGCTGCCCTTGTCCTACTAGGTGGTAGAGGTCGCGGGTTTGGGAGGTGCTGCTGAAGAAGCCTTGGCACATTGCTGCAGTGCATCTTGTTGATGGTACACACTGCAGCCACAGTATGCCGGTGGTGGAGGGAGTGAATATTTAAGGTGGTGGATGGGCCAATCAAGCGGGCTGCTTTGTCTTGGATGGTGTCGTGCTTCTTGAGTGTTGTTGGAGCTGCACTGATCCAGACAAGTGGAGAGTATTCCATCACACTCCTGACTTGTGCCTTGTAGATGGTGGAAAGACTTTGGGGAGTCAGGAGGTGAGACACGCGCCACAGAATACCCAACCTCTGACCTGTTCTTTTTGCCACAGTATTTATGTGGCTGGTCTAGTTAAGCTTCTGGTCAATGATGACCCCCCAGGATATTGATGGTGGGGGATTCGACGATGGTAATGCCGTTGAATGTCAAAGGGGCGGTGGTTAGACTCTCACTTGTTGGAGATAGTCATTGCCTGGCACTTGTGTGGCGCAAATGTTACCTGCCACTTATCAGCCCAAGCCTGAATGTTGTCTAGGTCTTGCTGCATGTGGGCATGGACTGCTTCATTATCTGAGGAGTTCCGAATGGAACTGAACACTGCAATCATCAATGAACATCCCCACTTCTGCCCTTATGATGGAGGGAAGGTCATTGATGAAGCAGCTGAAGATGATTGGGCCTCGGACACTGCCCTGAGGAACTCTTGCAGCGATGTCCTGGGGCTGTGATGATTGACCGCCAACCACCACAACCATCTTCCTTTGTGTTAGGTATGACTCCAGCCAGTGGAGAGTTTTACCCCCGATTCCCATTAACTACAGTTTTACTAGGGCTCCTTGATGCCACACTCGGTCAAATGTTGCCTTGATGTCAAGGGCAGTCACTCTCACCTCACCTCTGGAATTCAGCTCTTTTGTCCATGTTTGGACCAAGGCTATAATGAGGTCTGGAGCCGAGTGGTCCTGGCGGAACCCAAACTGGGCATCAGTGAGCAGGTTATTGGTGAGTAAGTGCACTGTTGACAACATCTTCCATCACTTTGCTGATGATTGAGAGTAGACGGATGGGGCCATAATTGGCCGGATTGGATTTGTCCTGCTTTTTGTGGACAGGACATACCTGGGCAGTTTTCCACATTGTCGGATAGATGCCAGTGTTATAGCTGTACTGGAGCAACTTGGCTAGAGGCGCAGCTAGTTCTGGAGCACAAGTCTTGAGCACGACAGCCAGGATGTTGTCAGGGCCCACAGCCTTTGCTGTATCCAGTGCGCTCAGCCGTTTCTTGATATCACGTGGAGTGAATCGAATTGGTTGAAGACTGGCTTCTGTGGTGGAGGGGACCTCAGGAGGAGGCCGATATGGATCATCCATTTGGCACTTCTGGCTGAAGATGGTTGCAAACACTTCAATTTTGTCTTTTGCACTCACGTGCTGGGCTCCACCATCATTGAGGATGGGATATTCATGGAGCCTCCTCCTCCCGTTAGTTGTTTAATGGTCCACCACCATTCACGACTAGATGTGGCAGGACTGCAGAGCTGTGATCTGATCCATTGAATGTGGGATCTCTTAGCTCTGTCTATAGCATGCTGCTTCCGCTTTTTAGCATGCATGTAGTCCTGTGTTGTAGCTTCCCCAGCACCGCATTTTTAGGTACGCCTGGTGCTGCTCCTAGCATGCTCTTCTACACTCCTTATTGAACCAGGGTTGGTCCCCTAGCTTGATGGTACTGGTAGAGTGAGGGATATGCCGGGCCATGAAGTTACAGTTTGTGGTGGAATACAATTCTGCTGCTGCTGATGGCCCACAGTGCCTCATGGATGCCCAGTTTTGAGCTGCTAGATCTGTTCTGAATCTATCCCATTTGGCACAGTGGTAGTGCCACACAACACGATGGAGGGTGTCCTCAGTGTGAAGATGGGACTTTGTCTTGTGTTACTGGTGAATCCACCTCACTGTATAAATGGAACTAAGCATAATATAAATGCGGTCGGACATTGGGGCCAGAGCCTTCAAGCCACCTTTAGAGCCCCTGCTCCTGCAGTCATGAATAGGGGAACATGGCAGCAGAATTAAAATCTTTCTCAAGATTCATGAAGATTCTCAGAGGAAGCAATAGAAATCTTATTCTTTCATGGGTCCAATGGCTGCACAAAATAAGCAGACAATACTGTTGCAGTATCTGGATTACCAACTAGGCGGTCATTTTTCCTCTGATAACTGGCTCTTAATCTGGGCAATTTAGATACCATTCAGCTGCTTGAAGTTATATTGTGGGGAATCGTTTTTAGTTATTTCATCCACAATATTTCCTGTTGAATTATTTAAAATTTGTATTTTTTTATATTAAAAATGATTAGATTTCATCTTTTAAAGCCACAGTAAAGAAATTAAAGTCTTATCTCTGTCATGGCTATCAAGACTGTCAAATGAATTAAGTTCTGGCAGCTGTTGGCCTGTTCACATTACATCTACTTTACAGATGTCCTGAGGGCAAACTGTTGAAAAAGCAATTTCCAGTGTGAATGGGATAAAAGCTGCTACATTTTACTGAGCTTTGATTCTACTCTTTGGAAATCTCTCGTAAAAATGACACCATTTTCATGGATGGGTAGTGGGCAGGGCGGCTGAAGACATTAATGGCAGTCCCGATCGATTATAGTGGCCGTGCCTCATTTAAACACAGCAGGTGAGCTGCCAGCGCTAACTGTGTTGCTCATAGGCAGCTCGCCTATAGGAAGGTGGGAAACTGGTGGCATGCTGCCACTTAAAGGCAACCCGTAGTCCACAAAGGGGAGGTGCACTTTTCAAAGATGTTCAGTGTACAGCACATTTCTGAGGCAGCATGATGTTGGCCAGAGCACCCCGATTCTCTGATGGAGTTGTGGATGTGCTTGTGGAGCGAGTGAAGAATAGAAAGAGGGTTTGCTTTCCTTCAGATGACAACAAGTAACCTGGAAAATTAGCCAGTAAGTGTGGAGAGAGATGGTTGAGTAGGTCAGTAGCAGCAGTGTGGTTTCTCGGACCTGACTGCAATGCAGAAGGAATTTAATAAACTTACCAGAATTGCCAATTTAAGACTCTTCTTCACATCTTCCTCACTCCCTACAGAGCCCTGCAACACCCTACTTTTTCCCCAGCACTAACAATTGTTCATTTCCCAAGGCTCTGCTCCAATCACAATGGGACACTTCCTTCTGCTTGCACTCATGCACTCAACACTTGCAACTGCCCTCACAACAACATACACTTGCCGCTACTTCCTCTCACCATGCTCACTAGGCTATGCTGCCTTACTCTTCAACAGGCCTCACACTGACCCAATTCCACTCTTCTTGCAGGAGAAGCTGGCACACAATCAAAGGGAGACTTCGAGAACATTGCAAACTCTAATACAATGGAAGATCGACATCTTTGGCAGAGAGAGAGCACGGAGCACTGGAGATGGCCAAGCTGGAGGCCACACACAGCAGGATGTTTGGGCATTTTTCCTTTTCTCTTTGCACTTAACTCTCTCACTTGCACACTCTCTCACTCATATACACAGGATGACAACTAGGTGATGCATTGTGCTGCCACTCATCTGCTACTGCTTACTCTCGCCATTATGCGCTAACCCTTGGCGCTCTTTTTCTAAGTCCTTCTGATGACTTGGGCCATGCAGCCACACAAGCAGAGGGGAACAGCACTCCCAAGGACGTGGTATCACTCGTCTTACCCTTCCAAGCACCAGCACAGAAACTGGCACCCTGCATTGTATGTGAGTTCGAGTGGTCTGCACAGGGTGATTCAAAAAGTATGTGAGGCAGGGCAGGAGCAGCTGAAAATGGAAAGAACAGCACAGAAAGTAGCTTTCTGGAGGGGAAGCTCATGTCCTAGCTCTGCTGAAGAGGACAGAAATAAGACTTTAGGGGCCTAGTCTTTAAAAGAAAAATACTTCTTGTGCTCCAGCAATTGCAGAACAAATTGACTGGATGCCAGGGAGCTACTGCAACACATCTGAGAGTGTAGAGCAGTCCACTAGCAACTTGTGGGTTTCTGGCGCGTGGCATCGACACTCTGCAGCGAACCTTGAAGCATGTGGTCACCTCAATGGATTCTGCAGTTGGGCTCTTCCTTGTTTCTTCCTGAAAACAGGCTCAGATGGATTTCTACCTCTTTGTGTGCAGTGTGTACCTGGAGTCACTGGTGATCTTGCAATGCCAGGTGACATGAATATCAATGTTGTTTGGGTGGATGTAGTTTATTGGAAGGTGGAGCGACTGGGACAGATGTTGGATATGACTGTTAATGGAGGGGAACGGGGATTGTTCAGCTGAAGTGCTCTTCAGTGATCTGCTGCCAGTGACCTCTGGCTGCAGGCTGGTGTTGAAGTGATGTGGGTGCAATCAATGACACTCTGGCCTTGGGAGAAACCTGCAATCTGTCTGAACCCCAGAGCCCTATTCTGCTGTTTCTGGTTGTCCATGGGGAAAGTGATGAAAGTGTTTGGCATCAGTCAGCTGCTTAATGCAAGCATGAACTCCAGGGTGATTGATGTTGCTTATATCCCCTGTGACAGACTGGAAGGAGCCGGAGGCAAAAAAGTTGAGGGCTGCACTGACGTTGGCAACAAAGGCAATGCAGCACTAGTGGAGCAGTTGATTGTAGGTCTTGTTGCAGGAGGTATTGCAAATCTGACACACTCGCTAGAGAAGCGCAGCCTCCTTTTGTACTGCTGCTCCTAAGTGTGGGCCAGAATGGAGAGAAACAAAGCTGGAAGTGCAAGTTAGAAAAGTAGTCAGCAAAACTAGTAGGGAGCAGAAACAAAGGCCAACAGTAAAGAGGGTCAAAGTGCAGAAAAATATTAAACAGGCTAAGTTGAAGGCACTTTATCTAAATGCACGTAGCATTCGCAACAAGGTGGATGAATTAATGGCACTAATAGAAGTAAATGGATATGATGTAATTGCCATTACAGAGACATGGTTGCAGGGTAACCAAAGCTGGGAACTGAATGTTCCAGGGTACTCAACATTTAGGAAGGACAGACAAAAAGGAAAAGGAGGTGGCGTAGCGCTGTTAATAAGGGATGAGATCGGTACGGTAGAGATAAAAGATCTTGGCTTGCCAGATCGTGATGTAGAACTGGAATCAGTTTGGGTGGAGCTAAGAAACAGCAAAGGGCGGAAAACATTGGTGGGAGTTGTGTATAGGCCACCAAACAGTAATGGTAATGTAGGGCACAATATCAATCAAGAGATTAGAAGTGCATGTAACAAGGGTAATACGGTAATCATGGGGGACTTTAATCTACATATTGACTGGGCAAATCAAATTACCACTAATGGTGCGGAGGACGAATTCTTGGAATGCATGCAAGATGGTTTCCTGGATCAGTATGTGGAGGAACCAACCAGGGAACAGAAACTATTCTGGATCTGGTACAGTGTAATGAGAAAGGGCTAATCAATAATCTTGTGGTAAAGGGGCCTTTAGGGACAAGTGACCATAATATGATTGAATTTTACATTAAGTTTGAGAGTGATATAGTCCAATCTGAAACTAAGGTCTTCAATCTAAACAGAGGAAACTACAAGGGTATGAGGGACAAGTTGGCCATGGTAGATTGGGAGACTACACTAAAAGGTATGAAGATGGACATACAATGGCTAACATTCAAGGAAATAATGCATAATTTGCAACAAACATATATTCCTCTAGGGCATAAAAACCCAAAAGGAAAAGTGATCCAACCATGGCTAACAAAAGAAATTAAAGCTAGTATTAAGTCAAAGGAGGAAGCTTAGAAAGTTGCCAGAAAAAGCGGTCAGCCTGAGAATTGGGATCTTTTTAGAAATCAGCAAAGGGGGACCAAGAAATTGATAAAGAAAGGGAAGATGGAATATGAGCACAAACTAGCAAAAAATATAAAAACGGATTGTAAAAGCTTCTATAGGTATGTGAAAAGCAAAAGACTGGCGAAGGTAAATGTAGGTCGTTTACAGTCAGAGATAGGAGAATTTATAATGGGGAATTATGAAATGGCAGTGAAATTAAATAAATACTTTGTTTCTGTCTTCATGGAGGAAGACACAAAAAACCTCCCAGAAATACAAGAAAACCAAGGGTGTGACGAGAATGAGGAACTTAAAGAAATTATTATTAGTAAAAAAACAGTACTAGCAAAATTAATGGGACTAAAAGTCGATAAATCCCAAAGACCGGATGACCTACATCCTAGGGTTTTGAAAGAGGTGGCCATTGGAATAGTGGACGCATTGGTTGTCATCTTCCAAAATTCGATAGATTCTGGAACGGTTCCTGCAGATTGGAGGATAGCAAATGTAACCCCGTTATTTAAGAAAGGAGGGAGAGAGAAAACTGGGAACTACAGACCTGTTAGCCTCACATCACATCAGTAGTTGGGAAAATGTTGGAATCTATTATAAAGGATGCAATAACTGGGCACTTGGAAACTAATAGTAAGTTTGGGCAGAGTCAACATGGATTTGTGAAAGGGAAATCCTGTTTGACAAACCTATTGGAGTTCTTTGAGGATATAACTAGTGGGGTAGACAAAGGGTAGATGTGGTGTATCTGGATTTTCAGAAGGCCTTCGATAAGGTCCCACACAAGAGGTTGGTGAACAAAATTAGGGCACATGGAATTGGGGGTAAAATACTAGCATGGATTAAGAATTGGTTAACAGACAGAAAACAAAGAGTAGGGATAAACGGGTCTTTTTCAGGATGGCAGGCTGTGACTAGTGGGGTACCGCAAGGATCGGTGCTTGGGCCCCAGCTATTCACAATCTATATCAATGATTTGGATGAGGGGACTAAATGTAACATTTCCAAATTTGCTGATGATACAAAGCTAGGTGGCAGTGTCAGTTGCGAAGAGGATGTGAAGAGGCTTCAAGGGGATTTCGACAGGCTCAGTGAGTGGGCGAGAACATGGCAGATGGAATATAATGTGGATAAATGTGAAGTTATCCACTTTGGTAGAAAAAACAGAAAGGCAGAGTATTTCCTAAATGGTGAAAGATTGGGGAATGCAGATGCTCAAAGGGACCTGGGTGTCCTTGTACATGAGTCACTGAAAGTGAATGTGCAGGTGCAGCAAGCCATTAGGGAGGCAAATGGTATGCTGGCCTTCATTACAAGAGGATTTGAGTACAGGAGTAAAGAAGTCTTACTCCAATTATATAGGGCCTTGGTGAGACCACACCTGGAGTACTGTGTACAACTTTGGTCTCCTTACCTAAGGAAAGATATACTTGCCATAGAGGGAGTGCAACGAAGGTTCACGAGATTGATTCCTGGGATGGCGGGTTGTCGTATGAGAATAGATTGAGTAAACTAGGCCTGTATTCTCTTGAAATCGGAAGATTGAAAGGGGATCTCATTGAAGCATACAAAATTATTACAGGGCTTGATAGGATGGATGCTGGGAGAATGTTTCTCTTGGCTGGGGAGTCTAGAACCAGGGGCCGCAGCCTCAAGATCAGGGGTAGGCCATTCAGGACTGAGATGAGAAGAAATTTCTTCACACAGAGGATGGTGAATCTTTGGAATTCTCTACCCCAGAGGGCTGTGGAGGCTCAGTCATTGGGTATATTCAAAACAGAAGTCGATAGATTTCTGACTAGTAAGGGCATCAAGGGATATGGCGATAGGGCTGGTGAATGGAATTGAGGCAGAAGATCAGCCATGATCTCATTGAATGGCGGAGCAGGCTCGAAGGGCTGAATGGCCTACTCCTGCTCCTATTTCTTATGTTCTTACGCTCAGAGAATTGCAGGTATGTTGTCCTGGGACTATATAAGTGTGGCTCAGTGGGTAGCACTCTTGCCTCTGAGTCAGAGGGGTTGTGGGTTCAAGCCCACTCCATAGACTTGAGCATAAAATCTAGAGTGGCACTTCAGTGCAGTACTGAGGGAGTGCTGCACTGTTGGAGGTGCTATCTTTCAAATGAGACATTAAACCTGCCCTCTAAGGTGGACATAAAAGATCCCATGGCACTATTATCTGGTAGCTATTATCACCTTGCTGTTTGTGGGACCTTGCTGTGTGCAAATTAACTGTTCCATTTCCTACATTATGACAGTGACTACACTTTAAATATAATTGGCTGTAAAGCTCTTTGGGATGTCCTGAGGTCATGAAAGGTGCTATATAAATGCAAGTCTTCCTCTTTTCTTTGGTGGAGCCATGCCATACTGCCCAGCAAGACTCTCAAGAACCATTGTAGCTTATAGTGTTCTGGAGAATATTGCAATGAAAAAAAGCTTGCTGCTTCCAGATGCTAAAGATCATAATGATGACGAGGGCTTGGAAGGACCTGCCTCCCCATAGCAATAGGGTTAACAGGAAGGAGATGACGTGGGACAGGACAACCAGCAGCCAGAGAAAGGAGGGTGCAACTGATAGCCCAGTATTTTCAATAACTAAAGGTTAATTCACCAAAAATGTCACCTCATCTGCTTTTGTTGCTTAACCCCCTTCCCCATGCCCACCAAGCCAAACCTTCCCCAAGCCTCCCTCTGACCGTAGTCGTTACCTGGGCATTTCTTTTCTATCTCACTGCATGAGCCCTTTCCAAACTCATTTTGTCCATGAGAGCGCTCTTCTGCTCCCTTAACCCTATATCCACTAAACTGCTGACCACCCAACTTCCCTTCCTGTTCCCCATGGTAGATGACATTGTAATTTGTTCCCTCTCCTCGGGTATTGTCTGACACCCTTTCAAAACTTCCGTCATCACCCCTCTCCTAAAAAAAAACCCTCAACCTCTCTGTCCTTGCAAACTACCACCCCATCTTCAACCTCTCTTTCCTCTCCAAAGTCCTTGCCTTCCAAATCTGTGCCCATTTTTCCCACAATACAATTTGGTTTCCACCTCACCATAGCACTTACCTATGGCACTAATCAAAGCCACAAATGCCATCCTTTGTGATTATGACCATGGTGGACTATCCCTCCTCATTGGCCTTGACCTCTCTGCAACCTTTGACAGTTAACAACACCATACATCTCCAACGCCTCGCCTCCATTGTCCAGCTCACTGGGACCAGCCTTGTTTGCTTCCACTCTTACCTATCCAATTGTAGCCAGCGTATCTTTAGCAATGGTTTCTCTTCCCACCCCCCTGTACTGTTACCTCTGGGGTCCCCTGAGGATCTGTGCTTGGCCCCCTCCTATTCTCTATCTATATGCTTCACCTTGGCGACGTCATCCAAAGACATGGCATGATGTTCCACATGTATACTGATGACAGCCAGCTCTACCCTTCCGCCATCTCTCTTGACCCCTCCACTGACTGCATTGTCAGACTGCATGACGACATCCAGTCCTGGATGAGCAGTAATTCCCTCAAGTTCAACATTGGGAAGACCAAAACCATTACCTTTGGCCCCCGCCACAAATTACATATGATTCTATTACCCTCCCTGGTCACTGCTTTAGGGTGTACCAGATTATTTGCAACTTTGGCATCCTATTTGACCCTGAGCTGAGCTTCCGACTCCATGTCGTCTCCATCACAAAGACTGCCTACTTCCACCTCCGTAACATCGCCTGTCTTCGCCCCTGCCTGAAACCCTCATCCATGCCTTTGTCACCTCCAGACTCGACCATTCTGATGCTCTCTTGGCCGGCCTTCCATCTTCCACCGTCCATAAACTTAAACTCATTCAAAACTCTGCCACCCGTACCCTAACTCGTACCAAGTCATGCTCACCTGTCACCCCTGTGCTTGCTGACCTACATTGGCTCCCAATCTCCCATCACCTCGATTTTACAATTTGAATTCTTATGTTTACATTTCTTCATGGCCTCGCCCCCTCCCTATCTCTGAGACCTCCTCCACCCCTACAAGCCTCTGATAATTTTGCATTTCTCCGATGCTAGCCTCATGCATCCCTCACCATTGGCAGCTGTGCCTTCAGTCAGCTAGTCCCTATGCTTTGAAATTTATCGTGGGTAGTGCCTCCTGCAAGCTACACCTCTCTGCTGCTGCCATCCTGTGCAGCTACAGGTCTGTGACCAGCAGGCAGCTGCTGGTGCTGCTGCTGGTCATATTGCTCCCCATCTGAGGACCAATCTAAGGCAGCCAAAGTGCCACACATCCTGATGTGATAGAACATACCTCCAAAGTGTAGAAAGTAAACCCTCAGCAAAAGTACTCTGAACAAACCCTTTCCCACTAGCAGGTAAGAAAGAAGTTGTGAGTACTGAGTATTTATTACAATATTTCCATGACATTAATTCAGCCCCCTCAATTGCCGCCGTGTTCTTGCATTGCTTTCACTGGGCAAGTTTTAGGAAGCCCAGGAAACCCGATGTTAAAATCAAAACTATGTTGAAATATCGCTTTAACTGAACGATTAACATATGTTGGAAAAACTCAGCAGGCCAGGCAGCATCCGTGGAGAGAGAAACAGAGTTAACGTTTCAGGTTGAAGACCTTTCGTCAGAACTGGAAAAAAGCAGGAAATGGAACAGATTTTAAAGCAAGTTTAGGGGCTGGGAAATGGGGGAGGGGATGAAAGAACAAAAGGGAAGGTCAGTGATAGGATGGAAGGCAGGAGAAGTAAAGAGGCATTAAGAGATATTCAAGGCAAGAGGAAGTGGTAATGGGACAGGTTAAGGAACAAAGGATGGCTCTAGATGAAGTGTGAATTGTGCTGGCAGAATGAAGGACAGCTGCCATCTGGGAGGGAAGAAAAAAGGCACAAACAAAAAGTGTGGATACAAAATATATATATGTGATAGGGGCCGAGGTTATGATCTGAAATTGTAGAACTCTATGTTGAGTCCAGAGGGCTGTAAAGTGCCTAATCGAAAGATGAGGTGCTGTTCCTCAAGCTTACACTGAGCTTCCGTGGAACAATGCAAGAAGCCGAGGTCAGTGAGGTCTGAGTGGGAATGGAGCGGTGAATTAAAGTGACAGGCGACCGGAAGCTCGGGATCCCCCTTCCGGACTGAACGGAGGTGTTCCGCAAAGCGGTCACCCAATCTGCGTTTGGTCTCCCGAATGTAGAGGAGACCACATTGTGAGCAGCGAATACAGTATACTAAATTGCAAGAAGTACAAGTAAATCGCTGTTTCGCCTGGAAGGGGTGTTTGGGGCCCTGGACAGTGGGAAGGGGGGAAACATAGAAACATAGAAGATAGGAGCAGGAGTAGGCCATTCGGCCCCTCAAGCCTGCTCCGCCATTCAATGCGATCATGGCTGATCATCCAAATTCAGTACCCTGTCCCTGCTTTCTCTCCATATCCCTTGGTCCCTTTAGCCTTAAGAAATATATCTAACTCCTTCTTGAATATATTTAATGAATTGGCCTCAACTGCCTTCTGTGGTAGAGAATTCCACAGGTTCACCACTCTCTGGGTGAAGATATTCCTCCTCATCTCAGTCCTAAATGGCTTACCCCTTATCCTTAGACTATGACCTCTGGTTCTGGACTCCCCCGCCATCGGGAACATCCTTCCTGCATCTAGTCTGTCTAGCCCTGTTAGAATTTTATAAGTTTCAATGAGATCCCCTCTCATTCTTCTAAACTCTAGCGAATATAAACCTAATCGACCCAATCTCTCTTCATACGTCATTCCTGCCATCCCAGGTATCAGTCTGGTGAATCTTCGCTGCACTCCCTCCATGGCAAGAACATCCTTCCTCAGATAAGGCGACCAAAACTGCACACAATACTCAAGGTGTGGTCTCACCAAGGCCCTGTACAACTGCAGCAAGACATCCTTGCTCCTGTACTCGAATCCTCTCGCTATGAAGGCCAACATACCATTTGCCTTCTTAACCACCTGCTGCACCTGCATACTTACCTTCAGCGACTGGTGCACAAGGACACCCAGGTCTCTCGTTGCACTTCCCCTTTTTCCAATCTATTGCCGTTCAGATAATAATCTGTCTTCCTGTTTTTGCCACTAAAGTGGATAACCTCGCATTTATCCACATTATACTGCATCTGCCATGCAACTGCCCAATCACCCAACCTGTCCAAATCATACTGGAGTTTCTCTGCATCCTCCTCACAGCACACATGCCCACCCAGCTTTGTGTCGTCTGCAAACTTGGAGATATTACATCTAGTTCCCTCGTCTAGATCATTAATATATATTGTGAATAGCTGGGGTCCGAGCACCGATCCCTGCGGTACCCCACTAGTCACTGCCTGCCACTCGGAAAAAGACCCGTTTATTCCAACTCTTTGCTTCCTGTCTGCCAACCAGTTTTCTATCCAAGTCAGTACCTTACCCCCAATCCCATGTGCTTTAACTTTGCACGCTAATCTCTTATGCGGGACCTTATCGAAAGCCTTCTGAAAGTCCAAATACACCACATCCACTGGTTCTCCCTTATCTATTCTACCAGTTACATCCTCAAAAAATTCCAGTAGATTAGTCAAGCATGATTTACCTTTTGTAAATCCATGTTGACTTTGTCCGATCCTGTCACTGTTTTCCAAGTGCTCTGCTATTACATCTTTTATAATGGACTCTAGCATTGTCCCCACTGTCGATGTCAGGCTTACCGGTCTATAATTCCCCGTTTTCTCTCTACCAACTTTTTAAATTAGTGGTGGTATAAGGGCATGTGTTGCATCTCCTGCGCTTGCACGGGAAGGTGCCGGGCAAAGGAGAAGGGGTGCTGGGAGTGGTAGAGGAGTGGACTAGGGTGTCGCAGAGGGAGCGGTCCCTATGCAATGCTGAAAGGGGAGGTGAGGGGAAGATGCGTTTGGTGGTGGGATCACGCTGGAGGTGGCGGAAATGGCGGAGGATGATCTGTTGAATGTGGAGGCTGGTGGGGTGAAAGGTGAGGACAAGGGGAACTCTATCATGGTTCCGGGAGGGAGGGGCAGGGGTGAGGGCAGAAGTGCGGGAGATAGAACGGACCCGGTCGAGGGCCGTGTCAACCACAGTAGAGGGGAATCCTCGGTTGAGGAAAAAGGAAGACATGTCGGAAGCACTGGTATGGAAGGTGGCATCGTCAGAGCAGATGCAGCGGAGACGGAGAAACTTGGAGAATGGAATAGAGTCCTTACAGGAGGCGGGGTGGGAGGAAGTGTCGTCCAGGTAGCTGTGAGAGTCAGTGTGCTTGTAGTGAATGTTTGTCAACAAGCTATCCCCAGAGATGGAGACAGAGAAGTTGAGGAAAGGAAGGGAAGAGTCAGAGATGGACCATGCCTGCTGAGTTTTTCCAGCGTTTTCTGTTGTTATTTCAGATTTCCAGCATCTGCAGTATTTTGCTGTTGGATTAACATATGTTAATAGGCAACCCGTCTCTCCCGAGGGGGTTGCGTGCATACAGCTTAACGCGCTGGAGTGAAATGCGGAAGTCGGCGGATTGGAGCCGGCTTCCCGACGTGCTGTCATTTTCCCTGGTTTTAACCCCCACTCGCTCATCCATGTTAAAATTCCCCCCTATGTTTTAGAACCAACAAAGGAACAGGCCATACTAGATTTAGTAATGAGTAATGAGCCAGAATTAATTTGACAGTAAGGGAGTATCTTGCTAACAGTGACCATAACATGATAGAATTTGACATTAAGTTCGAGAAGGAAAAAGATCAGACACAAACCATTTAAGTTTAAGTAAGGTTTTAAATTTAAGTAAGGCTGACTTCAAAGGAATGAGACGTAAGCTGAACACGTTAAACTGGGCTGAGCTGTTAACAGGTAAATTTACAGAAAAACAGTGCGAGGTATTCAAAGAAGTATTTAGTACAATACAGGACCAATACATACCCTTAAAGAGCAAAAACTCTATTTGTACAGTCAAGCAAGCAAGGTCAATATGTGAGGTAAGACTGAGTATAAAGCTAAAGGAAATAGCTTACACAAGAAAAGACTGGGCGAAATATAGAAAGCAACAAAGGGACACACAAAAATATTAAAAGGAATATGAAAAAAGCTTGCAAGTAATATAAACGCTAATAGTAACATTTTTATAAATATATTACGAGTAAGCGAGTAGCTAAGGTAGATGTGGCCCACTAAAGACAGACATAGGCGATACTGTAATAGACAACAAAGTAATGGCCGATTTATTAAACAAGTACTTTATATCCGCTTTTACAGTAGAAGAAGAGGATAAAATGCCAGTAATAGAAGGAAATCTAAAACTAAATCAAGGGAAGGAACTTATTGGATTCAATAGACCACTGCTTCAAGGGGGACGGGTTAATTTAATGCGCAATTTCCTGAATTATAGCAGAATAAAAATGTTCATACACTGGGTTACATAGGGCTTTTTGGCATTGTTACAGCTGATAGATTAAAACTACTGGTACAATCTTGTAACGGAATCAAGTAATGGAGAGGGTGGATGAGGGTACTGCGGTTGATGTGCATGTGGACTTTCAAAAGGTATTTGATAAATTGCCACATAATAGACTTGTTTGCAAAATTAAAGCCTATGGGATTACAGGGACAGTGGCAGCATGGATACACAATTGGCTAAGGGACAGAAAACAGAGAGTAGTGGTAAACGGTTGTTTTTCAGACTGGAGGAAAGTATACAGTGGTGTTCCCCAGGGGTCAGTATTAGGAACACTGCTCTTTTTGATATATATTAATGACCTAGACTTGGGTAAAGAGCGTATAATTTCAAAGTTTGCAGATGACACAAACCTCGGAAATGTAGTGAACAATGAGGAGGATAGTAACAGACTTCAGGAGGAAATAGACAGACTGGTGAAATGGGCAGTCACATGGCAGATTACATTTAATGCAGAGAAGTGTGAAGTGATACATTTTGGTAGGAAGAATGAGGAGAAGCAATATAAACTAAATGGTACAATTTTAAAGGGGGTGCAGGAACAGAGTGTATGTACACAAATCTTAGAAGGTGGCAGAACAAGCTGAGAAGGCTGCTAAAAAGCCTATGGGATCCTTAGGTTTATTAATAGAGGCATAGAGTACAAAAGCAAGGAAGTTATGCTAAACCTTTAAAAAAAACACTGGTTAGGCCTCAGCTGGAGTATTGTGTTCAATTCTGGGCACCACACTTTAGGAAGGATGTCAAGGCCTTAGAGAGGATGCAGAAGAGATTTACTAGAATGGTAACAGGGATGAGTGATTTCTGTTAGGTGGAGAGACTGGAGAAGCTGCAATTGTTCTCCTTAGAGCAGAGAAAGTTAAGAGGAGATTTGATTGAGGTGTTCAAAATCATGAACAGTTTTGATAGAGTAAATAAGGATAAACTGTTTCCAGTTTCCAGTGGCAGAGGACACAGATTTAAGGTGATTGGCAAAGGAACCAGAGGCAACATGCTGAAACATTTTTCTACCCATGAGCCGGCATAGGCATGATGGGCCAAATCGCCTCCTTCTGTGCTGTATCAAACTATGACTATATAAGTAACAAAATGGCAATGGAGAAAATAATGGGACTTAAAATAGATAAATCTCCTGGACCTGAGATACCACCCCAGGGTATTAAAAGAAGTAGGTGAGGAAATTGCAGAAGTGTTAGTCATAATCTTTCAAAGCTCTCTTGATTCATGGGAATTGTGCCGTTAAATTGAAATTTTCTAATGTCACTCCATTATTTAAGAAGGGCGGGAGAGAGAAACTAGGTAACTATAGGCCTATCAGTTTAACATCAGCTGTGGGGAAGCTACTAGAATCTGCCATTAGGGATAGAGTGACCGAGCACTTGAACAAATATGAGCTGATCAGGGAGCCAACATGGCTTTGTTAAGGGTAAGCCATATTTGACTAATCTAGTTGAATTTGTTGAGGAGGTCACTAATAAGGTAGATAAGGGAGTGTCCACGGATGTTATCTATATGGACTTCCGAAAGGCATTCAATAGGGTTCCACACAAGAGATTACTAACAAAAATGAGAGTGTACAGAATTAAATCCTCCCACCGCTGCCACTCCACCAGTGCCCTTGCTGTTGTGTGTCAGCCAGCCAGCCTAGACTGCTGCCACCCATGCCAAGACGGTGCAGTCCGAAGCCGGGCCTTCCAGGCCCAGAGCTGCTCGAGGTCATCCTCCAAGGCCAGCTACAGTCTCCCCCACTGAAAGTCAGCAGCCTTCCACCAGTCATGCTGCAGCCACTGGGGTAGCACTGCGTAGGAGCACAAGGACAGGCAAAGGCACAGGGAAGACAGGCACTAATGCAATGCACAAGGGTGACTAGTTTACGTTTGTATGCAATATGGCATGCTTTGATTTATAAACTTGATTCAGAATGTTTATTTTGTGTTGGCTTTTACTTTTGCATTGTGGCCAAGAGGACGCTGTGATGGTCAGTGACAGAGGGAAGGTAAGGTGTGGGACTGTTGGGGAATGGGGAATTGGGGTTGCGTTTACTGGTATCACAGTTGGATGAGTTGTTCACGGACAGCATGGCCAGAAAGGGGCTTTCTAGGTTGCCTCCTCCCTTCCTCTTCCTCTTTTTCCTCCTCCACCTGCTCGTCCTCCTCCTGCTCCTCAGCTGGTCATTGTATGGCGGTGGCAAGGGCTGTGCCCTCTTGATGGCAAGGTTGTGCAGCATGCAGCAGAACACCACGAATCTTGACACCCGCTCTGCCGAGTACTGCAGGGCTCCTCCACAGCGGTCCAGGCAGCAGTGCGTTGTTTCACCACTACAATTGTCCGCTCTATCAGATTTTGGGTGGCAGCATGGCTTTCATTGTATGTATGCTGCCCATGTGTGCGTAGGTTGCGCACCGGAGTCATGAGCCATGTCGTCAGTGGATGGCCCCTGTCGCCAGCAGCCACCCTTTAGTTTGCTGTGGTGGCTCAAATGCAGATGGCACAGCGGACTGCCACAGAATGAAAGCATCATGACTGCTGCCAGGATACCGGGCATTCACCTGCATAATTTACTGCCTATTGTCGCACAGCAGCTGGACGTTGAGGGTGTGGAATCCCTTTTGGTTGCGGTACATCTCAGAGTTGACATGCGGTGCCTGCAAAGCGACGTGCGTGCAGTCAATGGTACCCTGCACCATGGGGAAGCCAACAATCCTCGCAAAGCCCTGTGCTCACTCCGCCTGCTGCTCTCTGGCAAGGGAGAATGAAATGTAATCAGCTCTCTTTGAATACAGAGCCTCAGTGACCTCCCTTACGCAACAGTGGGCAGCAAACTACGAGATGTTGCAAATATCTCCAGCTTCAGCCTGGAAGGAGCCCGACACATAAAAGTTCACCCTCACAGCCACTGGCAATGCGATCCTCGCCCTGCTCTGAGGTTGCAGGTGACAGATTTCAGTGAGGACGTCCTTACTGAACTGCAGACGACTCACACACTGTTCCTCACTGAGATTCAGGTAGGAGAATGGCACACTGAACACCCTATGCAGTAATGGCCTCCTGCTGAGAGCCCTTCTCCTCTTCCTCCTCCTCCCTCTTCTAGCAGCTTGCCCTGCTCTGTGTTGTCTCTGCTCATTCTTCCAGTCATGCTGTATTCCAAGGGGAATGCCTACTACTACACCCATGTCTGGGGGCAACTGGTTTGTGCAGAAGCCTTGAAATCAGGACAAATTCCTTCAGTACCTTTTTAAAAATTTGTTCATGGGATATGGGCATCGCTGGCAAAGCCAGCATTTATTGCCCATCCCTAATTGCCCTGTAAACTTTTGCAACTTGAAACAGCTATAGAAAGCACCAAACACTTGTACAATCCTAGCAACAGCCAGTAGAAATCAATCAGCAACTAACCTGTAAATAGGTGGTGATCTTTTAAATAGCGCTGGTGGGGGGTCCTTCCTGCTGCTGAAGGCGTGTTTAACTGTGAGAGTTAAGAGAGGGCGTTAGCTGGAGCATTGAGCTCCAAAATGGCAGTGCTGGCGTCAAATCAGCGTTACACGTTGATTGATGTCATGATCTGCCTACTCTGCATACTTACAGCGGATGCTCACTGCACGCGCGCTAACACCCTCACCAAAATATGACGTCCGGCGTGACTTGCACCAGATGTGCCGTGGACGCCTTTTTGGACCTCTAAGGGAACTCGTTGTGCCCAAAAGACGGCAGCTACGGATTCAAATTTTGTACCCAGTGGATGCTGGGGTCAATTGGAGCTTTCAGGACTGAGTTCGATAGATTTTTGGTTGGTAAGGGTATCAAGGGATATGGAGCAAAAGCGAGAAAATGGAGTTGCGGTGTAGAGCAGCCATGATCTGATTGGATGATGGAGCAGACCCAAGACACTGAATGGCCTACTCTTGTTCCTAATGTTGCTATGTTCCTCTGCTCGTATGTTCCTAAAGCCATAGGAATCCAGGGTAGAATGTGGCACCAGGTAAGAACTTGGAATAAGAAACAAAGAGCGTTCATGAGAGGTGCAATTTTTGATGGGGGATGGACATGTACTTTTGATTTAGCAATAACTATTTTAATTTCATGTAGTAGTTTGTCAACTGTTTTAATATCCATAAGAAATTCAGTATTATATTATGAAGTGTTTGCAGTATTATTAATCAGAAACAGTGCAATCTTGTAAACAGATTCAAAGTGATATAGTGCTTTTGTTGGCTCAGACCTCGGCTACTCAGATTTTAGTTTTGTATGTACTTTGTTTTAATTTAAACTTAAAGGCTTGTTTGCTCAAATTCCAAAGTAAAATAATTCCCAGTGACTCATACAGTAACCCATATATCACCATTTTCCAAAAACAAAAGGAAAAGAAATGCAATTGTATTTGCTGTCATGTTTGATAAGCCTGGCCTGATGTATCCCACATGAGATAATATGTTCTGCATCACTGATCAAACTACACTTGGGAATAAGCCAAGTTAAAGACAGCAATTTTTTTTATTATGTAACATGCCTAGGTAACATTACCAGTGGGATAATGGGTATTCAGATTTATTTTCCCCGCTGGAAACCATTACCACAGTTTATCACTCTCCTGCCCAGGCTAGTAGGGGTATCTGGGGACACAGATGTATGAGGGGCTCAGATATACCCATGACTGCCACTTGATTGAACAGCAGTGAAGTCTGGTTGATGTTTGTCCTTCCTCTTCTCAGATAGAACCCCTCGCTTCTGCACGTTAAATCTAAGCAGCCAGTCTGAGAATGTACTGAACTGTGGCAATCGCAGTCGAATGACAGGCAGCCCTGGGACTCCTATTCAAGACCTTTTGGCTGGGAGACTTGAGCTGTCAGGCTTTCTCACCAGATGCATTTTAAAATAAACTGGAGGACACATGTACAAAATTAACGCCTCAAGTGAGACTACAGGTTGTTAAGTAAAATGTCTTCCCCACAGAGTGGAACAGACTCCCAGCAAAAGCAGTTGGGGAAATATTTTACACAGGGTGGTAAAGTATTACAAGAGTAAATCAATGAATAAAGCCAGTAGAAAGAACAAATCAACCTAAAATCAATTTCTCTGGTTACTTATCTTGCTGCAATTGCTAAAAGGCAGAAAGACAAATAACAGAAAACATTTAAAAAAACAAATTGATAACTTGTGCAGTGCTGACTGGTTGGTTAAGGGCACTGGAGAGGAACTAGCAGAATTGTGCAGTTGGGGATATATATGGAACTCGAGTCCTGAATTTTAACCAAACCTGCCATTAGTTGTATGAAATTCTCATTCTTGCAGATTTTGATGTATGAGCAGTGATAGCAATGACAGCAGTGATAGCAATGACAACAGTGTGGATGCGGAGGATTAGGCCGCTGCCAGACCCAAGCTGATTGATGTTGTGGGTCCACCCTGACCCACTGGACCTGATTCCTTCTGAATCTGGTGCATCAAGCACTTTATATAATTATTGTTCGAGCCCAAATGGAAGTTTAAAATTTGGACATTGAAAGTGACAGACTACAAGAAACTCTCTTTTAACCGGCACCCAAATAACTGGAAATCTCTCTTAACCGGCAAAATTCTTGAGTAGGTAACCGGGGTTTTCCTTCATCTCTCCTTTAAAAATAACTTAAAAAAAAACCCCGAGGCATTTGCCTTGTATCGGAGTGTGTAGATTGGGAGGGGAATGTGCAGCCCGGGTAGGCAGCGGACACGACAGATGGTCAGCTGGCGGTCCCCGGGGAGACGGAGCTCCGAATGCAGGCGCATGTCAGTGTGTACGTGGCTCTCGTACGTTGGGAGATATAACTCTCCATTATCCGGACTTTTTGATTAACCGGCACCACGCCGGTCCCGTCGATGCCGGTTAATAAAGAGTTTCCTGTACTTTCATTTATTTGAGTCTGCAAGCATATTTCATTGATAAAATAAAAAGCAGGCACCTATAACCAAGGCAGCCATTCTTAGCAGCTGGATATATAGCAGATGATGTTATATGTGTCGATGTTTTTAAAGGTATGAATGCAATATAGACTCCAGTGAATCAGACTTTCATTTATTTAAGTCTGTTAATATTCATATCTGAAAAGTTAACACTTATAACATCATCTATTTTGTTTATTTGGCTTCTTCAAACTCAGAGTGGCTGATTTGAAATTAGAAACATACATTTTTTAAAGTTATGAATAAAACACTCAGAAACTCAGCTGTTGATGTAATGCCATTGCAGGAGATAAATAAATAGAATGCATAGTAGGGTAGAGCAATCTGGCCTGTAAAAAGAATGGGCTAGAAATTCCAGAGCGCTGCAAACCTGCCAGTGGCACCGAGAGCCGCAGTTAACGGCCACTGAAATTAATAGCCGGCATATTGGTACTGCTTGCTAATTAACATTAGCGCAGAGCTAAACTTACTGTGTAAGGCCGATTTTCGGGTAGTAGCCTCAGCAGGAGGCCCAATGTAGCGTGGCCGTACCATCATTGGGGCAAGAACAGCCTTCTCTTAAAGCAAGGCTGTCATTTTAGAAAGCAGTGCAGTCCCTGAAAGGGGAACTGCCTTCTAAAATGAAAAACATAAAAGTCATTTAAAAATAGGCAGTTTTTAGCCCTTAGAGCTCAAATGCCTTCTGAAATTTTTTTTTTAAAGAATTCCCAAATGGCAGTCTTCAGCTCTTAAAGCTGAATTGCCTTCCGCACCTAAAAATATAGAAAAAGTGCTTCAGCACCAACACAAATGGCTCAACAAGCAAGGGAGGGGCACCCAGGGTCTCACACGTAACACTTCAGATTTGTGCAGGGGGTCAACACTGCAAGAGAGGTCCTCAACCCACAGGGGCCAGGTGGCTCTCCAGAAAGAAGGATGTGGAATCAAATCACCGAGGCCATCACTGCCAGCAGTGTCACCCCCACGACCTGGCTCCCGTGCCAAAGAAGCTTCATGACCTCAGACCACTTGTCAAGGTCAGTGAATGCATCTTCAAAAGCCGTCTCCTACCAACTGCACCAATAGCCACTGCTTATTGCACGAACCCTCCCCCCAATCACTCACTTACCAAAAACCTGCACCAAACACGAAGCACACCTCCCATTCCTAGTTTCATCTCAACCCCTTGGAGGAGACGGTGCCTCCCATTCTTGGCAGGGGCATGGCTGAGCCCTTGGCCTTTGGTGGGGCTGAAAGGATACAAGATGCTGATATCCTCATACGTTATCCTCCTTCTCGCATGCACCTCCTGCTTTCCCGCCCTCCTTCACCACAACTTCATCCTTGTGCCTTCCTCATTTCACACACCCAAGAAATGCAGCCTGCTCAGCCAGTGGTTGACCAAGAACAGGGAGAGGAGAGTGAAGAAGAAGAAGAAGAAGAAACACCATCACTCAATTTCATACTCCCAGCCACCAGCTCCTCAAGGTCGACCAACAAGGCCATTTGCAGTGTCCCCACTGAAAGTCAGCAGCATTCCACCAGCCATGCAGCAACCACTGGGGTAGCACTGTGTGACATCACGAGGATAGGCAAAGGCACACACAAGACAGTCACTAAGGGAATGCACAAGGGGGATTAGTTGATTTCATGATGTCATATTGGATGGATAGATGTATAAAGTTGGATTGGAAAGTTTGCTTTCTGGTGGCTTTTATTTCAGCATTGTGGCCAAGAGGACGCTGCAATGATCAATAACAGAGGGAAGGCAAGGTGTGGAACAAATGCTAAAAGGGGAATTGGGGTTGTGGTCACTGGTACTGCAGGCGGATGATTTCATTCTGGATATTCCGGCTGGAAAGGGGCTGTCTAGGTTGCATCCTTCCTTCTGCTTCCTCCTCTTTGGCTTCTTCCTCTTTGGCGTCTTCCTCTTCTGCGTCTTCCTCTTCTGCGTCTTCCTCCTCCCTCTGCGAGCGGATGCTGGAAATCTGAAATAAAAGCAGAAAATGCTGGAAATACTCAGCATGTCAGGAAGCATCTCGACCGGAGACATGAACTCTGTTTCTCTCTCCGCAGATGCTGCCTGACCTGCTGAGTATTTACAGCATTTTCTCTCTTCTGAGGCCTTACGAGTGTCCAGCAGCACTCCCTGCACACTTTAAAAACTTTTAACATCTATTGCAGCAAGCCACTACTTCAATAAAATATAAAAAATCCAGCCCAAAAGCTTAAATGCACCTGAAAGATGTGTGTGTCTCTTTAAGAAGTGCTGACAGCGTCTCTGTCAGTCTGCTGCACGCTCGCTTTTCAGAGCAAGCTTAGGATCCAGTGCTAAACTCAGCGCAAAGGTCCAAGTTCGCAGAGCGTGGCGTTAAGTCAGCGTTGCACGCCGACTGACGTCACGCTCTCCAGATTTGCCTGTCCAGGGCCAGCGCTGGTAATTGCAGCGCTATGGCCCTCTCCAAAATGGCGGCCGCCGAGTCCCGTGCTGGAGGTGGGCGGAAAAGCGGCGGCCGCCATTTCTTTTCAGGAATCTGCTGGTAACGTGTGGTGGTAAGTAGCCGAATTTCTAGGCCAATGGGACTGTTGGGTTGATGCAAAAGAGGATTCATTAATGGGCCGAAGGAGCCTGTGCCCAGGGGCTCCAGCTGTATATAGGGCCCTCAGTCAAACTCATCATAACACAGTAAAACTGCATACAACCCTTGCATCAAAATATTCTAGTATTTAAAAATACTTGGTTCCCAGGGCCCGAAGAATTCTTAATCAGGCTGTGGCTGAATGGCCTGTACTGTTCCACGCTGTATGTGCTTCAAAAGGTGGTAAAGAGTGTCCCTGATGTTTACTATCCTGACTACAATTCTTGTGTAGCTTCAGTGTGTTTACATTAAATGTCACGTTTGAGTTTGCTGTTGCTGTTGGAATTGGAAATGTTCCAAATTATGAGAATCACACACTAATCGTGATATGGATGGGGTGACTGTGGATCAGAATTAAAAAATGAAACAGATTTTATACAGATATGTGACTGCGAGGGAATGACTGCATTACATATGGTAAGGGATTGTATGAGGAAAACAGAAACAAAGGGGCCAATTTTTACTCGGCGCAAGTATCATGCGTATGTGGGGCGAGATGGGACGGGGCGGGGCGGGGCAGGAGGCAAGCCCCCACGACATTATTGGCGTGAGGTCGGGGCCATTTTAACAGGCGGTCTCATTAACATTTGAAGAGCAGGCTGTACTCCTGATTGCCTGAAGAATCGGGCTCCCCACCCATGTGATCCGTGTAATTTCCAGTGCCTTCCCGGACTCTACTTAAAGTGGGGGAGGCACCTCTTAAAGCGAGGTTGCATCCCCTGCTTGTATTTTTCACATAACAACTCTAGAAGACTTGCTGGTTGAAGAGATGAGTCAATGGGCACCCCCCCCCCCCCCGCACCCTACCCCCCGCTTTCCTGATGCATCCATAAAGTCCTTGTGGAGAAATTAACAAGGATGTTACTTTAACGCTCCGCCTGCACCATTCCCAGCGGGTGGGGGTTAAAATTGGCCCTAAAATAAAATACAAAACACCTTACTAATCTATGTTAACTCGGTCAACACAAAATCTGAGCAATCTATTTGATATCTAAGCTATAAAAATACTGTTCAGCAGGTAAGAAATGAGTGCCTCAAACACACAATGCTTTTTATGAGAAGGTTATTCACTGTAAGACGATTTATAGTGGGCCTGTTACCACATTTATGCGCTTGGTGAAGAACATCTCCCAAAACAATCTATTTGTGTTGCACAGGGTAATCTGACTAAATGTAAACTAATGAACCAATAATGAAGGAGTTGTAGAGACAAAGTGGATTCAACAGACTAGGACTACTCGGCCCAAGACAATTAATTGAAAATTAGAGTGCAAATTGAAGTATAAAAAAATGTTCAGCAACATCGCCCTTCCTGAAAAGCACGTGCAAAAATATGATTGGCTGAACAGTATAATCATGTTTGTTTATTTTGTTCAATTCAGTCTGTTTTCAGGATTTTGAAGCAATCAAAAGATAATGATTTTTGTACATTAAATCTATTCAATTTTGAAGCCCACAGTTGTATCTTGAAGTGCACAGATGGAGCACTGTCAGTGCCTCAACTGTGTAAGACAGTGAGTAACTAAGCCATAAAGAACAGGAAGGCCTCAGGTTTGATCCTTAGTCTGAACTGAGTTAGCTGATCTCGGAGAAGGTAGTGGTAGGGTCCAGAGTACCCTGGGTTATGGAAGGGAAATGTGCCCATTTTTCTGGCTCCTGACTGCTAGCTAATAACTCTTCCTTGAAATGCATATGCCTGGATGTCAACATCAGCCATGACAGTGATGCACCTTTCAACAACCTGCTGACACTTAAACCTGAATATTCCTGAGATCGTCAGTAAGATAGCCGGATAGGATTTCTGCTTGCCTAACAGATTCTACTGACACCTAACTGCATTTTCCTTTGAGGGGGAGGGGGATGATCTCATTTAATATGCAGAGCTGGATTTCAGTGAGAATCCCACTGTTTGGCCGGAATCTTGCTCAGAGGACGGGTTCGGAGGCGGGTCCGCTGTCAAAATCTAAAAGATTGAGGGCTAAAAATTGAGTATTGCCCCATTTGGGGCGCTAACCTCGCCGGGGTGCTACGTTTAGCGCCCCGAAAAAATTAGCGCCCCCACGCCGGAACTTCAGTGGTTGCGCCCCAAGAGGGAAGCGGGGTGCTACTGGAAGCACCCCGCATCCCTCTTGGGGCGCTGCAAGGGAATATCCTGGCGCTACGTGCCACAGCGCCAGGCGCTGCGGCACGTCGCGCCGCGGTATTGCAGGCCTTCCTCCCCTTCTTAAAGGGGAGGGGCCCTGCGCAGCGTGAACCGGGGCCCAGCTGGGCCCCCAGGGATCGGGAGTGCCGGCAAAAGAGCCCGGCACTCAAGAGAAGTGCCGGGCTCTTGGAGCGCAGCCGGCACTTCACGGTGGGGGGGCTTCACGGGGGCCGGGGACAGCAACGGGGGCAGGTGCTGGCAGGCGGCCAGCAACAAAAATGGCCGCCTGCCACCTCCCCTTTAAATATCGCCGCCCCGGCCGCACATACGCCCCCCTGAACCCGTCACACATAGCATCTGGCGGTAAATCAGGGGGCGCGACTAAAGATCGCGACTGGAGCGTGAGCGGGGTGCTGCGCACGGCGATGACGTCATCGCCGGCGGCGCAGCGCTACAGGGCGCTACCAGCTGGCGCCGCCGCTAACCTCCCGCTGAATTTTGCGGGAGGCGTGGGCGGCGCTGCGCCCGGGCGTTAGCTGCTTTGCGCCCCATTAGCGCCCTCTTAAGGCGCTAACGGGAGGCGCAAGCAGCCGAATTTTTAGCCCTGACAGTGGGTCGGGAGCCCGCTGTGAACCCGCCTCCGTGTCAGTTTCCCAAGTGCTGGGTCTGCCTGCACTTTACAGACCCGACACTAAGTGGAGCGTGAGTCAATTGAAATAGTTAAGAGGTTGTTAAAAGGTACTTAAATAGCATTTTACCATCTACTTACCATTTTTCCAACTTTTTGACGAGTTTCATGGCGCTTGGGGATCACATTAGGTCGGGTTTTCAATGACTCTCCATTGCTCTGAATAGGTGACAGCTTCAAAAGTGATATAAAAGCTACCATTTCACAGCTGTTCACTTTCCAATGTTAGAAGCTGGAGCCTTCAGGATTTGGAACACACTTTTGAGCTTTATGCAGTTTGGAAGTGTTTGGAGTAAACTCTCTATCCACTGTTACCTCCTTGGAACAACCTATCTCACCATTGACAGATCGCTTCTGTCATCTCAACTTCAGCTGCCATCTATTCCATCAGCATCGGTGACCTTCAAAAAATCTCACCTTGGTCCTCAGAATCCCACCATGATCAGCCCCAACACCAACATCACCAGGCACACCAACATCACCAGGCACACCAGCAGCACCAACAACTACACCAACCTTCTCCGCAATCACCTGATGCTGGACAGGACACAAGGCATCAGCATCTGACCACATTGCTGCCCGGGAGGCCAGGGATGGCCTCACCATAGCCAGATTTACTTCACTTGAAGCTGTACACCCTGGCTGCCACATGATGCGCCAGGTTGGCACCACCCCAAACCAACACCATAAAGCACCCCTTCAATGTCCAAGCCATTCCTTTCACACTCATCACCATTGCGGGGGGGAGGGGGGTGTCCTTATGTCTCACCATTCACTACAACTCACAAAGCCACTTCCAAGGTGCACACAAATCTGTCCAAGAAGGCAAAGTGTTCAAAATAAAGATTTCTATGTCTGACAACACATTAGCAGAAACTCTACATGAACATTGGCTAAAAGACCCAAGTGCCTACCCTTATGTGTTGTTAGTTGGTATGATTGGACAAGGATGAGGGTGAGTGTGAGCAGTGGCTAGTGAGATGGGGATGTGATAATGTAGATAGAGAGGAATGGGTGGAGGTGCAAGGTAAGTTGGGGTGAGTAAGGATGTGCAGGAGTAGGGTAGGGAAGGCAGAGTGATGGGGATGTGATGATTGGCACAGCAGGATGAGGTTGAGTGTGGCTTTGCAATAATGTTTCGTGATCTACTGAGATCATTGAAAGGTTTGCACCACTGCAGCCTGGTCCTCCTGACCACATCCCTGCTTGTGCCCTTCTGTGCAATGTGCAACCAGGCTGCGTTGAGCTCCTGAGGAGGTATCTTCCGCCCTTGGAAGGGAAGAAAACCTCCCGGCGTGCTTTGACTCCCTCCATAAGCATATGGAGGGAGTCATGCGGGAGCCTGGGTGCAGCCGTGCACCTTTGTGCAGTGCTTGTCAGTGTTTGCAGCACCTCAATGCTGTAAAACACTGACGGCACAAATGTCAAAATGAATGTGCACATGGTCCCTTTAAGGAAACCGGATGATGACGCGCCATCAAATGATTGCATCAGACCCGCTTCCTTTTAATTGGCGGGAACCTCGCAGGGCGGGCTTAGCAAGCCCAATCAGGGGAAAATCACTTCAACAGAGCGGGATGGAGACGGGAGCGGGGTCGCAGTCCGCCGCCTACCTCCGCTGCACTTAGCCCGCCATGGTAGATGAAATCGCGGCCTTTGTTTCCTACAGTAGTTTTTAAAAATTGTGTGCTATTTTACTTTGGTCACACTGAGACATACATTTATTTGGGTTTTTGCATTTCACTTTATTTCTTAGCACTAAAAACGGTGTTAACTTTATGTAAAACGAGGACCCAGCCTTTTGAAGGCCTAATGTTATAGGTAGTGATATTTGAGTAGCAAAAAAAGACAGAAATTGAAGTACTTTTTATACCAATTTGTTTCTCCCTTTCTTCCCTACATATCTCCTAAATAACCCTGCTGGAGTACAATTGCACAGGCGCAAGTTGACCTCCATCACCTTGTCCAACTGGTTATTCTTCATTTGCACATCTAGACAGCAAGTGTTGGCAGGTTAATCTCTCATGGGATGAGTGGAGGGGGGAATATCACAGGCGAGACTGATCCTGTCCATACATGCACTCTTTACAGCACTGGATAGTGATCTAGGCCGGAATTTTCACATTGCACAGTGTGCGGGTTTGGGAGCGAGTCTGCAGTTAAAAGTGCTGAAATTGACAGCGCGTCGGGAACCCACCAACTTCTGCCTTAAACTCAAGCGTGTTTAGAAGTGCACCACGGACTCACTAGGAAGAGGCAGGCGACCTCATTGAGGTAGTTAATTGCTCATTTAGAGACCTTTAACAGCCTCTTTAACATGCGGTTTCAACTTTAACTGGTTGCGCACAGGGTTCACGGACCTCGGGAAGCTCGCCTGTGAAGGGGAGGCGGGAGCTCAGTGGCCATTGTGCTACTTCATTAAGTGACAGCTGGAAAAAGCACATAAATACAGACACCTTACACCTGCTTCCTTGCCTAAGGGAAAGGCTCTTGCTGACACCATTTTGTGCAGAGATTTTGCTTTCAGGAGTTTGCAGGTGATTTCTGCAACCTCGCAAGCCACTCTCACCACATTTCAAGTCACTCTCACTACATTGGAGGATTGTGCCTCTGATCTCCACTTTACCTGCCATCTATCAGTTCAGCATGCCACTTATGCTGTCTCACCTTGGACCTCAGAATTGGACCAAGAGGACCCCCAGCACCAACAACACCAGCCACACCAGCAGCAGCAGCAGCAACAACACCAGCAGCCTTCTCCTCACCAACCTGATGCTCCACAGGAGAGAGGGGTTCAGTGCAGGGGTGCACTGCGCCGGAGGCGATACCCCCAACACAGGGTATTTAGGCAGAGGATGAGCTTCCTGGACATGACTGAGCAGGAGTGCTTCAGGAGGCTCAGGCTATCACACCAGGTCATCACAGACGGTTGTAGCTTGCTGGAAGAAGACCTGCTGCCCATAGGACCTGGTGGACATGCCTTACCAGTGGATGTCAAAGTCACCACCGCCCTCAACTTCTTTGCCTCAGGCTCCTTCCAGGGACCTGCAGGATCTCGCAGTCGGCCATGTTTCACAAGTCAGCCACTTATGTACATTTTGCCACTGATGAAGCCAGTGTTACTGAGCGGGCGCTCGGTTTTGCGGCTCTTGGCGGATTCCCACAGGTGCAGGTCGTCATCGACTGCACACATGGGGCCATCAGTGCACCTCTAGGTCACCCAGGAGTGTTTGTGAACCGGAAGGGCTTCCACTCCCTCAATGTGCAGCTTGTCTGCAACCATAAAAATATCATCATGCATGTGTGCGCCAGATTCCCTGGGAGCTGTCATGTCTCTTTCATCCTGTGCCAGTCCACCCTCTCTCAGCTCTTTGCACCTCCAAACAAACCTACCAGCTGGCTGCTTGGAGACAAGGGCTATCCACTGAAGACGTGGCTCATGACACCCTAGAGGAGGCCAAGCTATGAGACCGAGGAGCGATATAATGAAAGCCACATGTCCACCAGATGTGTCATAGAACAAGCAATCGGCATGCTGAAAATGAGCTTCAGATGCCTTGACAGATCTGGAGGAGCCCTTCAGTATGCACCAGCCAGGGTCTCCAGAATCATCGTTGTATGCTGCGCGCTGCACAACATAGCGCAGCAGCGAGGATTGGAGCTGCAGGCGGAGCAAGGTGCAGAGTACACAGCCTCTTTGGAGGAGGCGGATGAGGAGGAACCTGAGGTGGAGAAGGCACCAGCAGCAGTGCATATTGCTGCCCGGGAGGCCCGGGATGGCCTCATAATGGCCCGATTTACTTACGTTGCACCAGTCCACCCAGAGGCTGTGCCAACTTCCGCCCCCCACTACCCCCCCTGCCCCCCCACCAATACCAGAAAGCAGTCCTAAAATAACCAAACCATTCCTGTCAACCAAACCCCCATTGCTCAGGGTTAAGTAATGTCTTACCATTCACTCCAAGTGACAAAGCCACTTCTTAGGTAGCAAGTAAAAATGGACAAGATGAGAAAGTAGTGCAAAGAAATAAATTTATGTGCATCATAAAAAGAACTGAAACTTAACATTAACACTTTTGGCAAACACCCATGTGCATACCCTTGTGCATCTACAATTGTGTCATTTTTCTTTTCTGAGTGCTTCTACGAGGTGCAACCCCGGTGGCTTCAGCAGAGGTAGAGGCAGGTTGCTCACTTCCCTGCTGTGTCTGCTTTAACACTTTTGGCGGACGTCCTCTGGGTTTTAGGGCCTGTGACGGCCCCGCCAAAAACTACTCATCCTGCAACTGTGCAGGGTCAGACTCGGCCATCGGGATCCGAGGCAGCTTGCAGGGCTCTGACTAAGGGGGAGAAAATGGGGGAGAAGTAGGAGTGCTTTGAGAAGAGCCCCCCTTCCATGTCCCCTCTCACCATCATCACTCCCATGGACCACCGGCAGTTCCCGCAAAGAGGTGGAGAGCACCTTGCTGCACATCAGTGGGGCGATGAAGGCCCAAGTCTATGTTGCTATCCATAGAAACATAGAAACATAGAAGATAGGAGCAGGAGTAGGCCATTCGGCCCCTCGAGCATGTTCTGGCATTTAATGAGATCATGGCTGATCATCCAAATTCAGTACCCTGTCCCTGCTTTCTCCCCATATCCCTTGATCCCTTTAGCCTTAAGAAATATATCTAACTCCTTCTTGAATATATTTAATGGCCCAGAAATTTGACTCGGAGGCTTGCCGCGGGGGTAAGGATCGCGCGCGATCTTACCTACCGCGCCTGCCGTTGTGTTTCGGGCCCACAGGAACTTCGGGTCCTGGGCCTCTCCCTGGTGCCGGCGCGCAGTGTGTGCGTGTCCCAGAGGCGCAGTTAGTGCGATGCGACCTCTGGGATCACGTGGGCCATGGAGAGCCAATGGCAGCAGACTATCTTTCATTCATAGATTTGACAGGAGACCTGTCAAATCTATGAATACAAATTGCCCCCAAAAGAACAGCTAAACCTCAAATAAATTTAAAAAAAACCATCACATTAATAAAATAACTATAGTTAAATAAATTAACCACTTTAAACAAAAATTAAAATTTTTGAAAAAATTTAAATTCTTTTTAAAAGTTATAAAAATAAACTTACCTTTCTTTAAAGTCTCTAAAAAAGATAAACCTGTTGAAAAAAATTTAAAATTATACTTAATTAACTACTTACCTTGTTAAAAGGGGGTCTTACGCCTCCTTTTTTCATGTGTAAATTCTTCCATACTTACCCTCGCGTTGAAACCTGAAAAAAAACCTAAGTGCGCTGCGTGCGCACAGCCTGTAGTGCACACGCGGTTCACCTAGGAACCGCCCCCTTCGCCATACGGAAGTGCCGGTTTCCCGCGCATGCGCAGTGCATGCAGGAAACCGACACTTCAGGAGGCCTTGCGGGTGAGTACACAGTGCGTACTCACCCGGCAAGTGCCGAAGTTTTGGCCCAATGAATTGGCCTCAACTGCCTTCTGTGGTAGAGAATTCCACAGGTTCACCACTCTCTGGGTGAAGAAATTCCTCATCATCTCAGTCCTAAATGGCTCACCCCTTATCCTTAGACTGTGACCCCTGGTTCTGGACACCCCGCCATCGGGAACATCCTTCCTGCATCTAGTCTGTCTAGTCCTGTTAGAATTTTATAAGTTTCAATGAGATCCCCTCTCATTCTTCTAAACTCTAGCGAATATAAGCCTAATCGACCCAATCTCTCCTCATACATCATTCCTGCCATCCCAGGTATCAGTCTGGTGAATCTTCGCTGCACTCTTTCCATGGCAAGAAAATCCTTTCTCAGATAAGGTGACCCAAACTGCACACAATACTCAAGGTGTGGTCTCACCAAGGCCCTGTACAACTGCAGCAAGACATCCTTGCTCCTGTACTCGAATCCTCTCGCTCTGAAGGCCAACATACCATTTGCCTTCTTAACCGCCTGCTGCACCTGCATGCTTACCTTCAGCGACTGGTGCACAAGGACACCCAGGTCTCATTGCACTTCCCCTTTTCCCAATCTATTGCCATTCAGATAATAATCTGTCTTCCTGTTTTTGCCACCGAAGTGGATAACCTCGCATTTATCCACATTATACTGCATTTGCCATGCATCTGCCCAAACACCCAACCTGTCCAAATCATACTGGAGTTTCTCTGCATCCTCCTCATAGCAATCACGCCCACCCAGCTTTGTGTCATCTGCAAACTTGGAGATATTACATCTAGTTCCCTCGTCTAGATCATTTATATATATTGTGAATAGCTGGGGTCCTAGCACCGATCCCTGCGGTACCCCACTAGTCACTGCCTGCCACTCGGAAAAAGACCCGCTTATTCCAACTCATTGCTTCCTGTCTGCCAACCATTTCTCTATCCAAGACAGTACCTTACTCCCAATCCCGTGTGCTTTAACTTTGCACGCCAATCTCTTATGCGGGACCTTATCGAAAGCCCTCTGAAAGTCCAAATACACCACATCCACTGGTTCTCCCTTATCTATTCTACCAGTTACATATACAAAAAATTCCAGTAGATTAGTCAAGCATGATTTACCTTTTGTAAATCCATGTTGACTTTGTCCGATCCTGTCACTGTTTTCCAAGTGCTTTGCTATTACATCTTTTATAATGGACTCTAGCATTTTCCCCACTACCGATGTCAGACTTACCTGTCTATAATTCCCTGTTTTCTCTCTACCACCTTTTTTAAATAGTGGGGTTACATTAGCTATCCTCCAATCCATGGGAACTGTTCCAGAGTATATAGAATTTTGGAAGATGACCAGCAATGCATCTACTATTTCTAGGGCCACTTCCTTAAGTACCCTAGGATGTAGATTATCAGGCCCTGGGGATTTATCGGCCTTCAATCCTGTCAATTTCCCTAACACCATTTCCCTACAAATACTGATTTCATTCAATTCCTCCCTCTCATTAGACCCCATGTTCCCCGACATCTCTGGGAGGTTATTTGTGTCCTCCTTTGTGAAGACAGAACCAAAGTATGTATTTACTTGGTCTGCCATTTCTTTGTTCCCCATTATAAATTCCCCTGATTCTGACTGCAAGGGACCTACGCTTGACTTCACCAATCTTTTTCTCTTCACATATCTATAGAAGCTTTTACAGTCAGTTTTTATGTTCCCTGCAAGCTTACTCTCATAATCTATTTTCCCCCTCTTAATTAATCCCTTTGTCCTCCTTTGCTGAATCCTAAACTGCTCCCAATCCTCAGGTTTGCTGCTTTTTCTGGCCAAATTATATGTCCCCTCCTTGGATCTTATGCTATCCCTAATTTCCCTTGTTAGCCATGGTTGAGTCACCTTTTTTGTTTTATTTTTATGCCAAACAGGGATGAACAAATTCTGTAGTTCATCCATGTGGTCTTTAAATGTTTGCCATTGCCTATCCACCGTCAACCCTTTAAGTAACGTTCCCCAATTCATCCTAGCCAACTTGTGCCGTATACCATCCCTCCTAGAGATGAGGTCAATGAGAGTCTGCAATCCGTTCTTCACAGCAAACATGTTCTTGTTCGACTGGCGCATTAGCTGCTCCATGCAGGTGGCCATCCTTTCCATGGAATAGCACATTGTCACCATCGCCTGCGATATGGTGGTGTTCATGTTGGAGATGGACTCCTCCATTCTCTGTTTAATCGCGCACATCGTGGCTGGAAAAGCTGCCAGAGCCTCGCGCATTTGTTTCTGCTCTTCCAAGATCAATCTCTTTGTTGACGGCCCCTGAGGTTCAGCTTCTACATCCAGCTGAGCAGAGCTTGGAGCGTCCTGCGCTCTCCGACGAGGTCTCTCCACTGCTGTCCCTGTCTCCAGCGTCTGCTCTTGTTCACTTGTAATGTGTGAGACACCAGGTGACAACACTACTCTGTGTCTCGCTGGATCCGCCGAGGTGCGTGTATCTGTGCTGGTGCTTGGTGCGCATGGGTCTGGTGACGGTGCACCCTCAGAGAGTGGAACTTCCTCTGAGGAGTTGTCTTCCTCCTCTGGCTGGACAGTCGGGATGGGGGGGTCACTTTATGGACCTGTGGGAGAGCAAAGAGATGAATTCGAAGTCTTATGATAAGAATGTGTAACATTGCCATTATGTACATGATGACATTTCACTGGCTGCTGACATCAAGTCACCATGAGTGACTGTTGTATGTCTTGTGGCTGTATATTTAATTCTGTCACCAGGTTCCTGGAAGGTCCCCCTCTCTCCGTCTCTCACCGCCAGCAGTTCTACAACTCGACTTATTTGTAGTACCTCCTCCTCTGCTGGAGTCAATGTGCTGTAAATTGGAGGGCCACCTCCGGTTCTTTGCCTCTCCTGGATGTTCTGGGCTCTCTCCTGCAAGGAGGGAAAGCAGAGAACTTTGAGTGAGAGTGATGGAATGAGTGTAAGGAATGGATGGGCTACATCTGTAGAGGGTGACTATGAGGGAGTGGCGTGACATTGCCAAATGACCTCCTTCTGTGGCGTTACTTCCTATGATTAAATTAAGATGAGGGTGAGTGTCAGTGGTGGTTAGTCAGATGGGGATGTCAGTAGGTACATAGAGAGTGAGGGATGGGTGTACCTTGCAAGGTAGGTTGGTGTGAGGATTAATGTGCAGGAGTAGGCTTGGGAAGGCAGAATGATGGGGTTGGGGTGACGCACATCAGGATGTAGTTGATTGTGACATTGCACTCACTTTTCCTGACCTCATGAGATCATTATATCTTTTGCTGCACTCAATCCAGGAGCGGCTGACCCCTGCTGCTGACTTCCTGCGCGATCTCCAACCATGCCCTCTTGGTCTCAATGGATGGTCTCTTGCGCCCGTTACCAGGGAACAGGATGTCCCTGCATGTTCGAACTCCCTGGAGCAGGATTTCCAGGGAGGAGTCGGAGAATCTGGGCGCTGCCTTCTGCCATTGGGACTCCATGCTTCCCTCAAGCCTCAGAGCGAATGTCTTCAATGTCTCACCAACCGCACCTCTCCCAAAGACCTGTGATGCTCCTCCAACAACCTTCAAGTGTGCCGCGTGGAAGGCCCCTTTAAATATCGGAACTCAGGGCAAGTCATCGATGACATCATCAGATCCGCTCCATGTAATTGGCCGGGGAACCCGCAGGCCTAAGTCAATTGATCTAATTCAGTTAAAGACAAAGTAGACAGCGCGCTGCCGAGAGGTTTGTGAGGCTGACCAGCTGCGTGGCCCCCTAACCCTAACCCGACTCACCTCACAGGTAAAAATTCCGGCCCAAGTGTGGGAACCCTGACTTATTTTTAATTCCCTAGTACAAAGGCAATGAGGGCTATTGTGACACTCCTACCGTCACCCCAGCTGATATCAGCTAACTCAGCATAGATCAAGAATCAAATGTAGGATCTCGCTCGCCTGTATGACTCAGCTACTCACTGGCACTATCAACTGAGCCATTGGAGAAATGGAAAATGGTGTTTGATTGCCCAAGAGAAATTACCATCTGTACCGGAGCTGAGCCATCAAACCCTACCTGGAAGAATGGATTCACACATCAGTCAACCATGATTTGCCCATTGCTTCTTCTGTCCTAGCTGTCTCCAACTAGTGCAGCAGTTTGCAATATCATGACTGACTGAACAGCTAATCAGTCAGGTGTGACACTCTACTGCTGTGTGTTCATCCAAATCAGCACACACCATCAAAACTTTAAGAGCATGCGGCTCGGCCTTGAGAAAGGCAAGCAGCTGGATTTGACTGCTTGAAATAGCACGGAGCCAGGAGTCAGTGGGAATGGCGAGCTGGCAGCTAGTAGGATTGAGCAGCCAAGTAGGAAAACAGAGGGAGTCAGATAACCATGGGCAGGATGACTGCACGCAAGTAGTACATGATTGATTGGCTATTCATTGGGCTTTGATATTGAAGACTGTTGATAAAGCGTTTCAGTCATACTACTGGAGATGTACTATGTTGATCAGGTGTCTGGTTAAAGCGTATCAAACATACTAGCCATTTATGCCATTTCTCCAGGGCTTCTTCCAATCTCCTGTCGGAGAACACCTGTGGAAATTCCAGGCAAAACACTTCAAATGCCTTTTTAATGCATCTCAAAAAAAAAATCACTCAGTCGTCCATTTCCTGGTCCAACAGCCTGACCATCCTCTCACCTCCAAAAACCAATGAAAGCAAACCATTTTTGGCTTAATATTATTGAAACACACAGACACACACCAATTTCAAATTCATTTGTGGTCTCAGATTGTCAGGGAAACAGCTGATCTTTGGCCAGGCTTCCACAGAAATGCTTAGAGTTTTCACATTGGACTATCAACTCACAAATTGGCCAGCATGACCCATTGCAAGTGCGGTTACCATTCTCTCCAGCTGGGAATTGTGATTTCCAGTAAACAAAAATAAAAAAAATGATTGAAGGTATCGCTTCTGTGAGATTCTTCAAAAACATGATGTTATTATCCTGCAATAGGAATAAGGAATGGAAATATTGTTGTGGCTGCCGCGAAACACGAATTAAAGCCGAGTCCATGTGTGGAACACAAAAGCTTTTTATTACATGTGCCTGCTAAGATGGCTGCTAACACTAGAATCTGGAAGGTTCTGCGGCCCCGCCCACTCCTTTTCTCCTGCCTTAAAGGCAAGGTGCCCGATTTATTGTCCACAGACGGAAAAGTGGATTGCGCCCGTTTAGGTGGCGATCCGCCACACAGCTCCCCCCAGAATCTGCTTAGGAGGTGTGGACAAGACGGTGCGACGGTCTGATGGACCGGCCGGAGCGGCTCTTGTAGGACGCCGGTGGACGTGGAACGGCCGGGCGTGGAGCAGCCGGGTGAACCGGCTTGAGGGCAGGTCGGCCGCGTGGCAGTGGATGAGCTACAGGGACCTGCTCACCGGGCTCTGAGTGTGCTGGCTTGAGTCGGTCAACCGACACTTTTTCGGTCCTGTCGCCCACTTGCAGGGTGAAAAATTTGTCCCCTGCCTGTAGCACCTTGTAGGGCCCGTTGTACGGGGGTTGAAGGGGTCTGTGGTGGGCGTCGTGCCAGACGAAAACGAACCATGCCTGGTGCAGGCTTAGTGGGACGTGTGAGGTGGATTCGCCGTGTCGGGCAATGGGCACCGGGGCGAACTGCAGCGCCGGTGAGGTGAAGTCGTGGCGTTGCTGGTCGGCTGACCAGGGTGTCGTGGCGGTGGGCAGGAACTCGCCGGGTACGCGCAGCGGCTGACCGTACACGAGCTCTGCTGCTGATGCGTGGAGGTCTTCTTTAACCGCGGTGCGCAGGCCGAGGAGGACCCACGGAAGTCGGTCGGTCCAGGCACCGTCCTGGGGGCTGGCTTGAAGAGATGCCTTCATGGATCTGTGGAACCGCTCACACAGTCCGTTGGCTTGGGGGTGGTACGCTGTGGTGCGGTGAATGGTCACCCCGAGATTGCGTGCAACGGCGGTCCAGAGTTCAGAGGTAAATTGCGGACCTCTGTCCGACGTCATGTCGGAGGGGACGCCGAACCGTGCGACCCAGGTGCTGACGAAGGCCCTGGCGATGTCGGCGGTGGTGGTAGAGGTCAGTGGAATTGCCTCGGGCCAGCGCTTGGTGCGGTCAACGATCGTCAGCAAGTGCGTGTGGCCTTGCGACGGCGGCAGGGGCCCGACGATGTCCACATGGATGTGGTCGAATCTACGCGAAGGGACGGTAAACTCCTCGAGGGGTGCTTTCGTGTGTTGCTGCACCTTGGCCCGTTGGCAGGCTAGGCAGGAGTTGGCCCAAGTACGCACATCCTTGCGAAGGCCGCACCAGACAAAGCGGTTGGCTACCAATTTGATGGATGCGCGGGCGCCGGGGTGGGAGAGGTTGTGGAGAATCTCGAATACCCAGCGGCGCCAGGACGCTGGGACGACGGGCCGAGGTTGATGTAGGGATATGTCGCACTTGACTGTGACTGCGGTCGGGCCACAGGCGACGTTGGCCAGGCGTAGCCCTGGTAGGTTGGTAGGTGCGGAGAGCAGATCAGGGTCGGTGATCTGGTCTGCTGCGAGTTGAGCGTAGTCGACTGCCAGGTGTGCAGCGTGGATGGCGGGGCGGGAGAGGCAGTCGGCTACTACATTGTCTCGGCCGGAGATGTGTTGGATGTCCGTGGTGAACTCGGACACTGCCGCGAGCTGGCGCTGCTGCCTGGCGGACCAGGGGTCGGTTGCCTTTGCCATTGCGAATGTCAGGGGCTTGTGGTCGACAAACGCAGTGAAGGGGTGGCCCTCCAGCAAAAACCGAAAATGGCGGACCGCCAGGAACAGCGCGAGGAGCTCGCGGTCGAAGGTGCTGTACTTGACCTCCGGGGGGCGTAGTTGGCGGCTGAAGAAGGCAAGTGGTTGCCAGGCGCCGTCGACCCACTGCTCATACACGGTGCCGACCGCATGGTCGGAGGCGTCCGTGGTGAGCGCTACCCTGGCATTGGGCTGTGGGTGCGCGAGCAGGGTGGCGTTGGCGAGCGCGGTCTTGGTGGAGTCGAAGGCGGCTGACACGTCTGCCGTCCATTCGACTGCCATCTTGCCGCTCCTGCCCCGGAGGGCTTCATACAGGGGCCTCATGAGGGACGCCGCTTTGGGGATGAAGCGGTTGTAGAAATTCACCATCCCGAGGAACTCCTGTGGAGGCCTTTGATGGTGGTGGGGCGCGGAAATTGTTGGACGGCCTGCACCTTGGTGGGCAGGGGAATGGCCCCAGCATGGGTGATGTGGTGGCCGAGGAAGTCGATCTTGTCCAGGCCGAACTGGCATTTGGCTGGGCTGAGGATGAGCCCGTGGTCGCTGAGGCGCCCGAACAGGATGCGAAGGTGTTCGAGGTGTTCCTGCTTGGAGGAACTGGCTACCAGGATGTCGTCCAGGTAGACGAACAGGAACTTCAGGTCCCGAAGGACCGAGTCCATGAGCTGTTGGAATGCCTGGGCCGCGTTTTTGAGGCCGAAGGGCATCCGCAGGAACTCGAAAAGGCCGAAGGGGGTGATTACGGCCGTCTTGGGGACGTCCGCGGGGTGGACGGGGACTTGGTGATAGCCGCGCACCAGGTCGACCTTGGAAAAGACTGAGCGGCTGGCCAGTCTAGCCGAGAAGTCCTGGATGTGCGGCACGGGGTACCGATCCGGGGTGGTGGCGTCGTTGAGGCGGCGGTAATCCCCGCAGGGGCGCCAACCTCCGCCTGGTTTGGGGGTGATGTGGAGTGGGGAGGCCCAGGGACTATTGGAGCGGCGGATGATGCCGAGCTGTTCCATGGTGGCAAACTCGGTCCGCGCGATCTCCAGTTTGGCCGGGTCCAGCCTGTGGGCGTGGGCGTACACTGGGGGGCCTGTGGTGGGGATGAAGTGTTCCACCCCGTGTTTGGCGGCCTCCGCGGAGAAGGTCGGATTGGTAAGGGCTGGGAATTCGGCCAGGAGTGCCGAGTAGTCATCCGTGGCCCGGGCGTGGCACTGTGACGCCATGTCGGCGGGTTGACGGGGGGCCATGGCGCTCAGGATGGGGGACATGGTGTTCATGTCCACGAGGCGGTGTCGAGGGATGTCTACCAGTAGGCCGTGGGCGCACAGGAAATCTGCGCCGATGAGAGGGGAGAGCACCTTGGCATTGATGGACTCCCATCGGTAGCGGCGACCAGCGAGGTCGAGGGTGACTGTGTGGGTGCCGTATGTCCGGATGTCCGAGCCGTTAGCAGCAGCCAGCGCCGGGCCTCGTTTGCCCTTTTGGATGTTGAGGGAGGAGGCTGGGATGATGCTGTGCTGAGCTCCAGTGTCGCACAGGAACCGGCGGCCGGTTTTGTCATCCGTGACGTACAGCAGGGAGCCCGCGTGGCCCACGGCCATCGCGGGGGCTGGTACGGGGGCGGACTTGAAAGAGCAGGGAGGTGTGCACCGTTGTGCCCTGGCGCCGAACCGTGCGTGGTAGTAACAGTGGCCCCGGTTAGTGGGGTGCGAAGGCCCCGTGAGCCCGGTGGCTGGGCCTGTGGCCGTGAGGTGGCCGGTGACGAGCGCGCCCAGGAAGTAGCTTCCAGGTCCGTGAGGCCGGACGCCATGATCGCTGGGCGGATGTTGAGAGGTAGCTGGCGGATGAACAGCGTGCGGAAGAGGGATCCGGGTGGGCTCTCGTCGGTGAGGGAGAGCATGTGGGAGAGGAGGTCTGACGGTGAGGCATCACCGAGGCCTGGAAGGTCGAGGAGGTGGCAGTTTCTCTGGTATGCCGAGGCCGTAAATTTTTTAAGGAGCGCGGCCTTAAGATGTGCATACTTGCCCTCCCCTGGTGGGTTCTGCAGCGCTGTCCAGACCTTCGTAACTGTGGAGCTACCGAGTGATGTGACGAGATAGTCGTACTTCGTCCCATCTGTGGTCATGTTTCGCAGCCGGAAACGCGACTCGGCTTGAAGGAACCAGACTTCGGGCTGGTTTTCCCAAAACTCCGGTAGTTTCACGGAAACTGCGTTCGTGTCCGCCATTGCAGTGCTCGGAATACGTTCTGAGCGTTGGGGTCACCAATGTTGTGGCTGCCGCGAAACACGAATTAAAGCCGAGTCCATGTGTGGAACACAAAAGCTTTTTATTACATGTGCCTGCTAAGATGGCTGCTAACACTAGAATCTGGAAGGTTCTGAGGCCCCGTCCACTCCTTTTCTCCTGCCTTAAAGGCAAGGTGCCTTAAAGGCAAGGTGCCCGATTTATTGTCCACAGACGGAAAAGTGGATTGCGCCCGTTTAGGTGGCGATCCGCCACAATATAATAAAATAAAAGAAAGGCAAAAAAAAGAAGAAAAGTTAAAACCTGGAGCTATGCCCTGCAGAAAATATAGATATATTCATCGGTGTTAGAAGTCTGTCTGTTAACATTTTGGAGCAGATGGCATTCCTATGCACAGAAAGTTAGTCGAAGCACTTGTAAAGTTGTGATTTGCTTCCTAGTGGAGATGGAACAACATTACAAACTGCCCCTTATTCTGGACTAATTGGTACTAAATTGGTAATCCCACTCAGATGCAATAGATGCTTGGTTTGGGAAATGGAAAAATGTTGCACGAGTGCAGTTGGCCACTTGATAAGGTTGGGGCTGATGTACATTGTGAAGGCAGAGCATCTAACTCTTGCTGTACCTGACCTAGGATTATTTCATTGGGCAGTAGGGAGCTTTACTCTATAACTAACCTGTGCTGTACCTGCCCTGGGAGTATTTGACGGGCTAGTGTAGAGGAAGCTTTATTCTATATCTAACCCTTGCTGTACCTGGGAGTGTTTGATGGGACAGTGTAGAGGGAGCTTAACTCTGTATCTTACTTGTGCTGTACTAGCCCCGGGAGTGTTTGATGGGACAGTGTAGAGAGAGCTTTACGCTGTAAGTAACCCATGCTGTACCTGAGCTGTGAGTGATTAATGGGGCAGTGTAGAGGGAACCTTACTCTGTATCGAATTCATGCCATACCTGACCTAGAAATGTTTGATGGAGTATTGTAAAAGGAACTTTACTCTACATCTAACCCATGCTGTACATGACCTGTTAGTGCTTGTTCAGGCTGTGTATAGGGAGATTTATTCTGTATCTACCCACCTATACCTGACCTGGAAATGTTTGATGGAACAAGTGCATAGGGAGCTTTACCTTCCATCTAATCTGTATTGTATCTGACCTGATATTCCTTGAAGGGATTCTTTAAGAAGGTGCTTTACTTCTGCATCTAACCCATGTTGTACCTGAGCTGGGAGTACTCAATGCTGACAGTGAAATGGAAAATGTTTTATTCTCCAGACTAACATCCCTCACTTTGAGCATAAAAAAGTAAACATGTAAAATAATATTATATGCACGTATAGAATGGCAAGATACCAATTATACTTGGCACACTTCAAACTACACAGTGCAGTAATGAAACTTAAGATACAGATCTGTTAATCAAAAGGGTGTGCTTTTATCCCTTTTACACATTGACCTCTTGTAAACATAGAGAAACCTAGTTATTGATTCTGACTATTTAAAAAAATAGTAAAAGGAATGTGTTAATGTGTCAGACATTGTTTCATGAGCAAATAAAATGCATTCTCAAGGAAAACCTGATTCAAGGAATCATAATGTACAATCATAATTTCCCGTATCAGTCTGTCTGACCCTTTACACCGTTAGGTTTAAACCAACAGGAGAGTTGATGATGATTATACCTTAATTAAGAATCATTCAGTGGTTGTTCAGGTTTCCATTTTAAAATGTGAATTAATCTACGGGGAGAAATGGTTCTTGGGTGGATCAAATGTTTCCCAAAGTCACTTAGAATCTAAGCAGCTGGAAATATTTCAAAAGAAGATTTTGCCTTAAAGATTTTTTCTCGTGTGTGTGTGATTTTGTCTAGCCAGTTGGGAAATGAAGGTGGCAGCCAGTGTGATTAGGACAAGTGCTGTTGTGTTGATGAAATGCTGACAGGAGCACCAACTCACCTATGATGACTCATCACATCTTAGAGTGCTTTAGCTGTTGTACCTGGGCCAGTCAGAGAAAGATTCCATCTGGAAAGAGGGAAGACTGCCTCCACACTCTCCTGTGCAAAGAAAGCAGTATCAACCAACTCAGTGATGGCCAACATGATTAGAAAGGGTCGTGAATTAAGTCCATGCAGTGCAGATAGCAGGAATTCCCTCATTTGTGTAGTTTATACGCTCAGTGAAACAGCATGTGAGTAGCCAGAGCCATCATCAAACCTATATTTCAACCCTCAGGGAAAACAAGTACTGGGTTTAATTAGTCAAGCTAGGTAGTGATTAAAGATTGAAGTCTGGTTTATTTAATAGAGTATATTAAATTTAAATTGCTTGTGGTTGAAAGTCTGGGCTATATTCCAAAGATAACTCTATGTCTAGAGTGAGTAAAATCATTTTGAAAGTTGCTTGAATGCTTTAAAACCTTGTTGTAATAGGACTTGAGCACTTTATCTAAGCTGACACTTCAACGCTGTACTGAGGGAGTGCAGTATTGTCAGAGGTTCAGTCCTTCAGTTGAGATGTGAAACCAAAACCTTATTTATTCCGATGGTTCAGGTGGACTTTAGAGATTCCAAGGTATTACTCAAAGAAGTGCTGGAAGTTCTCCCTGTGTTCTGGTCGACATTGTTCCTTCAACGAACACTAAAAACAGATTAACTGTTGCAGTTTGGGGAATCTTGCTATGTATAAAATGGCTGCTGTGTTCAGCTACATACAAAATTGACGGCAGGAAAATACCAGCTGGTCCATCAAGCCTGCCCCACACCATGATGGCCAGAGCATCATGACTAAACACTTTCTTCCTCCCCTGCTCCCCGGCCCCCTACACAGCCATGTAATCTCCTGGGAGAGGCAAATAACAGAGAAAAAACTCAGGGCCAGTAAGGGGAAAAATACGCTGGAAAATCCCTCTCCGACCCCTCAGGCGATCAATACCAGTCCAGAAATACATAACGATTGTCACTACATTTCAAAGGAATTAATTGAATGTGAAGCACTCAGAGTCACTTCTATGGCACAATATAAATGCACTTCTTACTTTAATATTAGAATGTCATATATGCCAAAAATATATCGTTTGACACTGACAGTGTTTTGGGGGCACGATCAGTGTTCGCTGATACAAATCAGCACAGCTGCGGGCTCTTTGCCTTCAGTTCTGCTCCTATCAACTCTCATTGTTAATGCACTGGACAGATCCTGCTCTTCCACTTTGCATGCTTCCAGCACTAATGGCTCTGATTGCCGCCTCTGCATACCGGAGGTGGGAACCCTTGTTAGAACAGAAGTTCCCATCTCCAGTATACAGAAGCAGCAATTTTTGAGCCCGTATTATAGATACACCTGAAGAGGCGGAATGGAACTTGGAGGGGAAGAATGCAAGGGGAGGAATGCAAGAAGGGCAAAAGAAATCAAGGGTGAAAAGTAGGTAGTGATTAAAGATTAAAGACTGGTTTATTTCATAAGAGTATATTAAATTTAAATTGCTTGTGGTTGATACAAGGTGGAAGAGCATGCAAGGGGAAAGAGGCGGTCAGGGATGGTGATGGAGGAGTTTGGGACATTGGCTGAAAGGTATGATTCTGTGAGCATGACTATGTCAGGTTGTTGCTTGACTAGTCTGTGGGACAGCTCTCCCAATTTTGGTACAAGTCCCCAGATGTTAGTAAGGAGGACTTTGCAGGGTCGACTGGGCTGGGTGTGCCGTTGTCGTGTCCAAAGTCGGTGCCGGTGGTCCGCCTGGCTTTATTCTTATTATTGCTTTTCGTTGCGGCTCTGTATAACTGAGTGACTTGCTAGACCATTTCAGCTGGCAGTTAAGAGTCAACCACATTACTGTGGGTCTGGAGTCACATATAGGCCAGACCAGGTAAGGATAGCAGAGTTCCTTTCCTAAAGGACATTAGTGAACCAGATGGGTTTTTACGACAATCCGATAGTTTCATGGTCACCATTACAGATACTAGCTCTTTATTCCAGATTTATTTAATTAAGTGAATTTAAATTCCCCAGTTGCCGTGGTGGGAATTGAACTCACGTCTCTGGATCATTAGTCCAGGCCTCTGGATTACTAGTCCAGTAATATAACGCCTATTCTACCGTTCCCGGTAATATGGAGAAAGCGGCAGCCGCTGCTCTTCTGCCAGTTGGTGACGGGTCCCGCACTGTCCTCCATTTTAGTGGTCCCATAGCGCTGCCGTTAAGAGTTATCGCACTGAAAAGAAAAATGGCGCAGTGGTGACATCAGTTGGTGTGCAACTTAACGTCACCATAGCGAATTACGACCCTAGTGTTGAGTTCACTATAGACTCTAGTAATTCCCCGACAACAGATGTTAGGCTAACTGGTCTATAATTCCCTGGTTTCCCTCTCTCGCCATTCTCAAATTGTGGAGTGACATGCTCAATTTTCTAATCTAAAGGAACGGTTCCTGATTCGAGAGAACTTTGGAAGATTATAGTTAGGGCATCTGCAATATGCTCACCTACATCCTTTAAAACCCTAGGATGGAAACCATCTGGTCCTGGGGATTTGTCACTCTTTAGTGCCATTATTTTCTTCATTACTGTTATTCAATATTAGTTTCCTTAGGATTTCTGGCATGCTATCCTCTTACTCTACTGTAACTACTGAGAAAATTCAACATGTCCGCTGTTTCCTTATTATCATTGGCAATATCACCGATATCAGTTTTTAAGGGGCCAACATTGCTCCTGACTAACCTCTTTTTCCTAATATAATTGTAAAAATTCTTGAACCCATAACCTTCTGACTCAGAGGCAACAATGCTACCAACTGAGCCATGGCTGACACATGGGTTAGTGCCTCTTCCATGTGTCTTTCCCTCCCCTAGTGCATCTATGATATGCTTCCCCACTGACGATAGCATGGCTGGTGGAAGGTTTTAGTTAAGAAGACTGCAGATGGCCTTGGAGGGCGACTTCGAGCAGCTCTGAGCCTAGAAGGATCGGCTTCAGACTGCACCATATTGGCCTGGGCTGCAGCAGTCTGGGCTGGCTGGCTGACATGCAACAACAACGACACTGGAGGAGTGGCAGGGGTGCGAGCATGAATGCTGTCATCCTGAGAGAGGACAGCAAGTTCATACTCCATGCCACTCTCCCGGAGCAATGCCTCAGAAATCCTAGTAATCTGTTGGAGAACAAATTGCTGGAGCATTGTGACGTCCTGTAAGTTCCTTTGAACACTGGTATCCAGAGCCATGATCGCAGCACTCTGAGCTTGCATAGCAGCAAGCTGAGATTGCATGACAGCAGTCTGAGATTGCATGACAGCAGTCTGATCTTCCACTGCAGCACTCAGACTTTTGGTGGAAGCTGCTTGTGCTGCAATGGAAGCTGAGACATCGGCCATCAGACGATGCATCATGGTTGGTTCCCCAGGTGTGCTGATGGAGGTGACAAACCTATTCCATTTTAGAAAGAATGGGTTCCAAGCTCTGTACAAAGCCCTGTGCCAAGTTCCTTGACATTGAGCGCAGGCTTTCCGGCAGGGTTTCCTGTGCACCAAGTATTTGAGTGTGTACACCCATCAGCTTTCTTCTGCAACCTGGCCTATCAAAGTCCTCATCTGAGTTTTCTGCAGCAGAACTAGTGTGCGACCTCAGCGCACACTAGTTCTGCTGCAGAGAACCTGGTGAGCTGGCACCTGCGCTATCTTTTCCCCCCAGCCCTGGCTTCTGCTCACTTGTGCCCGGTGGCTCACCACGTGCAGATCCCTCCTCTATCTATCCTCTAAAATACATGCAGTGTCAGTGAGCTGGTGGCTGCGACTGTGACATCGAGTGACAGTACCTCTTCATCTTCACTTCCTCTTCCTCTTCCTCCACTACCTGGGCAGGTTCCAGTTCTTGAGTATCTGAAATGAAAAAGCGACAAGGGTTGGGTTGTGGTGAGGGAGAGGAGAAAGTAAGAAGTGCGTGCTTACACGCTCTGCAGCTTCTCAGTCAGAAGAGATTGAGGGATGAGGGAGAAGTGGGATGAGAGAAGGAGGATTAGGCATGCGAATACCCTTATCATCTATTGTTTCAGCACTGCCGGTGGCCACAGCCTCAGCGATGCCCCTTCCCATGATGACCAGCACTATCTCTTCCATGGTGGTTAAAACATGCAGGCGTGCCTCTCCCCCTCCAGTTAATTCCTGCTGCCTCCTGTTATGAGCCACCTTTTCCTGCAAGAAAGAGAGAAGTGTGTCAGTGAGTGTCATGCAATATGTTTGGATGATGTGGCTGTCATGGTTGAATAGCTGCCAGTATGTGCAAGCTGTGAGATGTGGGTGTGAGGCTTGCAACAGTGCTAAGTGTGTGAGGGTGAGGTGAAGCATATGAATGGTAGGATTGAGTACTGATTGATAGATATTGTTGGTAGATGGGTGATGGAGGTGCAGTGAATTGAGCAGTGGGTGAGGCTGGTGGTGTCGTTGGTAGGATATGGCATTTGAAGATAAACTCATTGACCTTGACAACTCATGTGATATTATTAAACTTCTTCCTGCACTGCATCCATGTTCTTGTAGCTATACTCCTGACATTGACCTCCGCCCCATTTCTTCCCACTGCTGCCTGAGCATGTGTCTGGAGGGCCTCCTGCCCCCTGAGGATACAGGACATCTCTCCTCTGTTCCACCTCTTCCACCAAGACCTCCAGTACAGTGTCTGAAAACCTTGATGCACACTCTCTACCGTGGTCAGCCATTGTTGAAACTTCAACAGCACAGCCTAGCGTTACTTAAAGCAAGCCTGCACCTCTTAAAGAGGAGATGCATTGTGGCTGGAATAGGATTATTTTCAAAGGTGCGCACAAAACACTCAAGAAATTCGACAGCATCCAGGACAAAGCAGCCTGCTTGATCGGCACCCCATCCACCACCTTAAACATTCACTCCCTCCACCACCGTGGCTACAGTATGTACCATCTACAAGATGCACTGCAGCAACTCGCCAAGACTTCTTCGACAACACCTCCCAAACCCGCAACCTCTACCACCTAGAAGGACAAGGGCAGCAAGTGCATGGGAACACCATCACCTTTAAGTTCCCTTCCAAGTTACACACCATCCTGACTTGGAAGTATATTGCCGTTCCTTCATCATCGCTGGGTCAAAATCCTGAAACTCCCTCCCCAACAGCACTGTGGGACTACCTTCACCACACGGACTGTAGCAGTTCAAGAAAGCAGCTCATCATCACCTTCTTAAGGGCAATAAGGGATGGGGAATAAATGCTGGCCTTGCCAGAGACGTCTACATTCCGTAAATGAAAAAGTAAAAAAAAAGGCTGAAGGGGTGGTAATTAGTCAGGTTGGATTTGTCCTGATTTTTGTGGACAAGACGTACCTGGGCAAATTTCCGCACTGTCTTCTACTCTAATATATTCTTTCCCAGCATCCCAAAACTGCATATCTGTACTTCCCTCAGTTTTCCCTTACAGCTTCAATCTTCAAATCTTTAAAACCCAAGTTTGGCATCACCTAATCATTACTTCCTGATTTGTGGTTTTTCTTCTACTCTTTTCAACTTAGGGGTTACCTTACACTGTAGGCCTTTCCCCTTCATCTTGATTTCTCAATAAAAAATATACTGTGTAAATTATGTTGTTTGCCCCTTACCTGTTCTGTTGAATAAAGCTTTTGTACTTTTTTAATCAGTCTGCTTGTCCACAACACCATGGCCCTGAAATTACACCTTGGAACACTGGCATCCAAACATTTAATGCATTTGTAGAAAGTTCCTCTATCTGCTGTTGTAGTGGTGCCACTAATTTGTTTAAAATAAATTAGTTAGTTTCTGCTAAAAACAAGAGCTGTGGGCGAAATTTCAGACAAACATGTTGAGCTTAAGGGGCGATTTTAACCGTACCCGCCCGGTAGAAACTGGGTGGGGACGCAGTTAAAATCGGCCAGCACCTTACCCCTAGACGTCCTAAACTGATCCTGCTATCTTGAATTGTAGCCTACTCTTCTGAGACGGCCGAAACAGCAAGGGCCTATAAGCCTCTGTTAGTTCATGCTTGGTGCGATTGGTACTGTGCCCCCTCCTGCACACAATAAGATGTGGCAAAGAAGGTGGTGAGTCATTAATAGTTTCATGTATAACGGTTGGTGAGGGCATGAATCATTAAAATTTGTGGAAAACCCCTTTAAATTTGTGGGAAAATCCTTCTTTAAATATGCAGTTCAGGGTCCGATGATGTCACTAGTCTCCGACTGAAATTTGAGCTGGTGCCTGAGCGGGAAACCCGTTGGGGCTTTCCTACCAGGTGAAGATAGCAAGAAGAAGATCTAGGGCCAGAAAAGCCCCAAACAGGTAAATTCATTTTTTACTTTCATTGTGGAGCCAGGAGGAGCAGGAGTGCTGAGGAAAGTTTTGGCCTCCCCGGCCCTTTCCCCCTTCCTGGGTGCAACACTGTCCAGAAACACCCTCCCCACGACCTACCTGAGTACTGGAGACCATTCCTTTCATGCCAGCCGATGGCCTCCTGCTGCCTGAATTTCTGCCTCCACCTGCCAGAGAGCTGCCGCTTCACACCTGTTTCGGGCGGGCAGCTTACTGGGGCCATGCAGATGAGGCCCGGAAGTTAAAATCGTCCAGGCCTGACACTGCCAGGATCGGGGTCGGGGTGTTTGGCACTTGCCCTGCCCCAGCCTGCCCAATTCCTGCTTTGAGTTAAAATCGGGGCTTAAGTGTTTGCATGCCAGTACCCCACAGTTTTATTTCGGGTTTTCCCACAAATTTTAATGGTTCACCGACCATTCTACATGAAACTGTTAACAACTCGCCACCTCTTTGCCACATCTTATTGTGAGAAGTCGCACAACAACAGGTTATAGTCCAATAGCTTTATTTGAAATCACAAGCTTTCAGAGCGCTGCTCCTTCGTCAGGTGAAGTGAAGAGATGCATCTCTTCACTTCACCTGACGAAGGAGCAGCGCTCCGAAAGCTTGTGATTTTGAATAAAGCTGTTGGACTATAACCTGGTGTTGTGCGACTTCTCACATTTGTCCACCCCAGTCCAACACCGGCATCTCCACATCACATCTTATTGTGTGCAGGAGGGGGCACAGCACACAGTACCAATCACAGCAAGCATGAACTAACAGAGTCTTTTAGGTTCTTGCTGTTAACTCAGTTATTGACTTCTGATTCCCAGTGAGAATGCCAGTGGCTGCAGGCTACTCTTAAGGTTGGCGAGGGCAAGAATCTCCATGTTCCACTGGTATTCTTATATTGCAATGAATTTGTGAAATGTCTCTTTGGAAAGTCAATATGTTAAAGTTTACTAAAAGCAATTTCTCCAGAGTAGAAAAATTGATCAGTTAAATACTTTGCTCGGGAAAGATCAAATAAAGTTCCAAATCATTCTCTACAAAGTATGTCATGAATTATTTATGGTTATGGATTTATGCTTTTGTCCAGTCTGAATAGCTTCTCAGCTTTTTGAGAATTTTGCTGGAAGCTGCAGTTCATCAAAAAATTGGTTCTTTTTAAAGTGCGTTTTTGATCTTTTTGAAGAAAAAAATCAACTAATATTTTCAAATTACGTTTACAGTCAAAAGTTCTCAGTCCTCAAGGTGTTTTTTGAATATAATTATTAAAACAGTTATTTGCTAGCTTCTATGTTGACATGGGTCTTGAGCCACTAGCAAGTCATTTGATATGCATGAATGAAAAGCACAAGGATACTTTGAACTTTACACAAAGCTAGAGACACAATGGGCTCAATTTTCACCAGCCCCTGGAGGCGGGTTTGGAGGCGTGTGGGGTGGGAAAATAGCAGATTCGGTGGTCCCGAACCCATCCCGCCCCCAACCCGCCTCCACGCCAGTTTCACAGGAGGCGGGTACCCGACCTGTGCTGGGACCCGCCTCCCCGAGGCGGGAAGGGGATTAGTGCCAATAAACTGCCTGTTAACAGGTAGTTAACAGGCAGTTTTTTGCCTAATCCCTATTTTTAGCCCTGAAGTGTGGGCTTCCCGACAGGTCCGAACCACGCCGATTTAGCGAGGCGGACCGTCGGTCTGGAGGGCTTGGAGGGGTCGAGATGTCCGGAGTGCAGGTGAGTGATGGGTGCATGAGTGCAGAGGTAAGTGTGTTTGGTGTGTGTAAAGTGTTTTAAGAACTTGTACTTACCTTAACTTTGTCCTGCAGGCTTCCTTCCTTCAGTTCTCGGGAGTCCCTCAGCTCACCGGCACAGAAAGCAGAATGGCCGCGGAGCTGTCAAAAGCTGCGGTCTCTGCTTTCTGTGCTGGATTGATTTCTAACTGAGTCTAAGTACAGGGACTCACGTTAGAAATCATATTGTCAGTGTTTGACAGCTTCACAGAGCTGTCAAACGCTGAAATTTCATCTGTCAAAAGCTCTTGACAGATGAAATTTCAATGGCTGACGTCACCTGTATCCAAGGGACCCTTGATTGGCCTGCTAAGCCCGCTGGGCAGGCTTAACAAGGTCAATCAAGGGAAAATACAGTGGGTTGGCCACAAGTCGATGGAGGCGGGACTACAATCCAAAAAGTGGGAGTCCCGCCTCCATCACGTCCCCATTGACAAAATCCAGCCCAATATCATTTCATTGTGTAAGTAAGTAATCTTTAGTAGTTTGGGACTCACAAAACATAGGAACAGGAGTATGCCATTCAGTCCCTCGAGCCTGTTCTGCCATTCAATTAGATCATGGCTGATCTGTATTTTAACTCCATCTAATTTAATTTAACTTGATAATTTGGGGAATTCTTTTTGTTTTGAATATGATCTTCAGTGGACTGCTGGTGTTAGCATACCCCCAACATGTAGTAATACAGCTTCATTTTTCAAATTTTCCAAAGGCAGTGTTTTTGTTGGGTGAGCAGGAATGGATTCTCCTCCTCTGGTTGGAGGCTTAGAGGCAGAGTAGAACTACCGCCCACCCATGTGACTCTACAGATAACCCGCTGAAGTTTCTTCCTGGGCCCTCATGTGCTATGTAGGTCTAGTTTTGGAGCAGTAAAACTGCACCTGATAAGGTTACCACCACTGAGAGGGAGGGAAATTCAGTGCTGGAAAGGCTGCAGTGACTTAAAAGAGGACTTCACTTTTTGAGTAGCAGAGTGTAAGATGTTCAGAAGAAGCCTTGGTGAGGGTCAGCAGCAGAAAATGCTCTCAGATTGCCAGATGCATCTGTGGAGTTGTTGCTGGATGAAGTCAGGGCAAGTAGGGATTAGCTGTTGGGTACAGAGTACAGGAAGTCCCAAAGATGGATGGTTCAGGTTTTAAAGAGAGAGGTCATGGAGCTGTTAGTGCAACTTCCACCACCCTAAAAACTGCCATACAGTACAAGAAGAGATTCAGTAACCTCTCAAGGGAATAGCAAAGATAATTCAAGGCACTGTTGCCAGTCCATATCCTCTACCACTCACAGAGCCTTTGTTTGCCTCCTTGTCAGCACCTGAACTCACTTATACAAAGAGTGGCCTTTGCAATAATTTCTTCAAGGGGGTCATTTTCACTTTGGGCGATAGTATAAAATGTGCGATAGCGATTTAGCCGCCCGTTATACATCTCTCCCGATTTTAATTTCCATGTATCTGCACTGTGCACATCTGAACAAGCTCTTCTGATTTCACTTCATAGTGAGTGCCATGGAGGAAGAGACCAGCCACCCTGATGACTACCCAGGCACTTCATTACCAACTCCATCGTTACATCTTACTTGTAGTAGCATCAACGTAGGGACATCCACTCTGGAGAAAGTAGTTACTGAGTCAGAAAGCTTTCACCAGGTGAAGCACTGAGCACTAGTTGTTGTTTTCATATATTCACACTCTTCCCTTGGAGAGAATAGTGTGAAGTAGTGGAAGGATTTGCAGGCTGATTAACAGTCTGACAGGCTGGAACATGAACGCTGCTTTCAAGGCGGTGACCATCTTATAGCAGATAATAGGGTGATTAATTCTATATGGTGGGAGGGTTTTATGGGCTCCCACAACCCATACAATGAAGGTAGGACCACCTACTCGCACTGGGCGTGACTATCCCACTGGATGTCAACCCAGAATTCAGAGCCGGAGCTCCAGTCTCCACTCGCCTGGACTGTCTGGAACGGGGTTTGAACCCTGCACCTTCTGACTTGGAGGTGGGAATGCTACCACTAAGATAAAGGCCCGCTCCCACTGAGCGCTTGTGAGGTAAAGGAATCAGAACCTGGAAGTGAAGAGAGGGGGAGTACCATTCCTCCACAGAGGGTGGAGAAATCATCGTCATGGGCTGGGAAGCCTACTGAACCAGATCTTAGCAGCCCTTCAGAAGAGCTATGATTAGGGAAACAGTGGAGAAGGTTTCCATGCATATGGTTGAGATGAAACAGAAGTGGGGCGTGTCTACTACCCACATCTGTAACATGTTGCAGGAAGTTTCTCATGACATGTAGAACACCCTGGAGAAAGTAACAGGCTGGAAGTCACGCCCGGTGGGAGTAGGTGGTCTTTCCCTCATTGTGTGGGTTGTGAGAGCTCATAAAACCCTCCCGCCACATAGGACTAACCACCCTATCATCTGCTATAAAGATGGTCACCGCCTTGAAAGCAGCATTAATGCTGCGGTCTGTCAGACTGTTAATCAGCCTGCGAATCCTTCCACTACTTCACACTGTTTTCTCCAAGGCAAGAGTGTGTAGATATGAAAACAACAGCAACTAATGCTCAATGCTTTACCTGCTGAAGCTCTCTGACTCAGTAACTACTTTCTCCAGAGTGGATGTCCCAAGTAAGATGCCACAATGGAGTTGGTGATGAAGTGCCTGGGTAGTCATCTGAGTGGCTGGTCTCTTTCTCCATAGCACCCTCAATGATGTGAAATCAAAAGAGCTTGTTCAGATGTGCACATGCTGGAAGATTTTAGCAGCAACAAGGCACTAGGAGGAGGTACTTCTGGAATGGCAACTACCACTGTTTCAAGCAATGCTTTGAACAGGACACTTTCACTTAACATAAGAACATAAGAAATAGGAGCAGGAGTAAGCCATATGACCAATGTTCCCTGTATTTTTTTTTGGCCCTGCGTGGCCCCTTTAAGGGGCTGTGTGGGCCATTCAAAATACCTCACATGCGCGGTTTTTACATTGAAAAGCTGGCATGTCGGCTGCGCGGGTTCCCTGGAGTGCTGCACAGCTTACAGGGAACATTGCATATGACCCTCGAGCCTGCTCCACCATTCAATAAGATCATGGTTGATCTTGTACCTCAACTCCATTTTCCAACTTAAACTTCAACTTAACTTCCAAGACCTGATTGGAACTATTCGGTCTGTGATAACACTGAATTGTGGGATATCTTCCCCGAGAATAGAGGCATTGCAGGCCTCTTAGGTCCCTGGGGAGTCTTCCCAGCGGGCACCACTCAATCTCATCGCAAAGGGAACACCACATAGAAATAGAAGACACAGAGTTGGAGCAAATAGGATATCTAGCACAAAGGGTACATGTGTTAAAAACTAGTTGTAAGTAGCTCAAATGGACTTTTGGATGCTTTTTGGTGAATGTTGTTATGTAAAGTAGATCTGTAAACTGTAGAACGAGATAGCTTTTTCTCTTTGTTTCTCTGGTTCCATTGGAAGGAATAGGAATGGCATGGCCCTCCTGAATAGACCATCAGTGACCTTCTTGATGCAGTGGTGAGCTACTGTCTGACTAATGTGACAAAGGTCCTGTTACCTGTAAGGATCTGGTGGCAAAGAAATTCAACACAGTGGCGAGTTTGATGAGTATAGACAATGCTGTTCTCTTGGTGAGAGTGGGCTGCAGGTCTTTAGCCAACAGTTGACATATCTCCCCAATAGCCTTTGTTGGGAGGGGGAGGGTAAAACACAGCTTTCTTGGGGTACTGGAGCTCAGAAAAGTCTAGGTGAGACCTTCTTGGCCGGTACACCATAGTGTGTGGGTATCTGTGTGTAGGGAGAAAGTGCCTTCTGTGAAGTCTCACTCTAAATGTTTCCAAACTAATCTCTTCCTCCTCCTCTTCAGAACCAGGTATGGGCTGGACCATGATTTCAGTCTTTTATAAGTTGATTGTAAAGTCAAAATGTTGTGTCACCCGAGCAAAACAGTTGGATAGCAGCTGAATGGCCTCAAGATTGTGTGCGAATAACACAATGGGGGAAAAATTCAGTTGGTTGCGCCTCCCGTTAGCGCCTTAAGAGGGCGCTAATGGGGCGCAAAGCATCTAGCGCCCAGGCGCGGCGAAGTTTGCGCCGCTCGCGAAATTAACTAGACATTTTGCGGCGGCGCTAAACACTACCGCCACGATCTCCTGCGCCGGCAGATCGTGACGTCAGTCGAGTGCGCAACGCCCCGGTATTGCCCCGGAGCGGATATTGAGTGGCGCCCCCTGCCTTACCGCCTGACGCTAGCAACGACAGGTTGAGGGGAGCGTTCTGCAGTCATGAAGGGAAAGGGGAGCGCTATTTAAAGGTGACCGCTTCCTGCCTTTTATTGTTGGTGCCATTTTTGAACTACGCATTCTGAGAGAGAGAGAGAGAGACTTCTGGAGAGATTCAACGTAGTGTGAAGGAGTTTTGGGTACTGAGCAGCACTTTGCAGGTTCATTTTGATTTGCCATTCCTTGTATCGATTTAGAAGAGACTGTGGGGGCTGCACTCTGAGCTCTTTGCCTGGTACTCTCCATTGTTCTTTCCAGCAGATTTGATGTGCAGGTCTCTCCAGGCCGAGATTCAAGGCTGCAATGAGCAGGATGTGGATAGAAAGCAAGATTAACCATCCCCTTTAAGAACTGGCCCGTGCCATTGTGTGTGTCTTCCATTGCTGACTGACATTACATGAGCTTCGCCAGCGCTCTGAGGTAGCGCCTCCCTCCTCGGCCTTTGCGCCTTAAGACAGGTGTGAAGCGCCTGATTTAGCACTCCAATCACCTCCAGGGGCGATAAAAGTCAAGTTTGCAGTCGGTGGCGATAATTAGCGCCAGGCGCTAATCTTTGCGCCCGGCCGATAATTGCGCCCCAAATGGGGCGATACTGAATTTCTCCCCCAATATCTCCTTTGAATGTGGAATCGGGAGGAGCACTCCTGCTCCACATTCAGGTAAGTATATTTTAAAAACTTACTTTACTGGTTGCAGTCTGCAGCGGTCTCTTTAAAGACCACCTGTTAGGCTGTATGAAACTTGTTTTTTCTGAATGCAGCCTCAGGGTAAATTAGTTTTGCAGTGGGGTCTCAAACAGATGTTAGGTCCTTTGCATATGCAAATATGCATGCTGATTTTTTTTAACCTTTACCAATATGGCGGATGGTGCACTTTCAGCTCACAATGAGTGTGCGCTTCTTGCCCGTCATATTGGAGGCTTAGGAGTCTATTTAGAAAAACTTGTGTTGCGTTGCGTGAATTTCTAGGCCCGATTTTTAAGCAGTCTTTAAATTTCTTTTACCGTCCTCCACGAGATTGTTTCCCACTTGTCAATGTGCCATAAAAGATCTTCTTTGGGATTTCTTCATCAGACATTCGCACCACATGCAACCTGCCCATTGTAGCCATGCCTCCATGATCAGAGCATCTATGCCTGAGATGTCAGCTTTTTTAAGAACTTCGGTGTGAGGGATTTTATTTTGCCATCTGATCTTCATTAGTTGTCTCAGGCAGCTTAGGTGACAGTGTTTCAGTTTCTTTATGTGGCGTGCATATTTTGTCCAAATCTCACAGGCATAAAGCAGGGTTGTCAGAACAGCAGTCCTGTACACTTTGAGCTTGGTCTGCAGGCTGATGCCTCTCTTGTCCCAGAGGCGTTCACGGAATTTGCCAGAAGCTAAGCTGGCTTTGGCGATTCTGCAGGATGGTTCTGTATCTATATGGACTTCTCTAGACAGGGTGCTACCTCGGTAGGTGAATCTGTCCACAGCCCAAAGTGTATGATGATAGGTAGAGTGTAATCCTTGCCAGGGGCACCACCATCTTTTTAAGGCTGATAGTCATGCCAAATTGTAGGCAAGCTGTTGCAAAGTGGTTCATGATTGTTTGCGTATCATTATTGGAGTCGGCCACCATGAACAAGTTCTTCCAGCACCTTTATTTTATCTTGTACTCTTCTAAGGTTGAAGAGCTGCCCACCTCTCCTTGACTCCGATTTCGAGATTACTGAAAGCTACGAGACCAGCAAACAAACTGCTGAAGAGTGATGGTGCAAGGACGTATCCTTCCTTAATGGGGAATGGGGAAGGAGATGCAATTGTCCTCATCTTCCATCATGCCATCCTGGACTTGTTTGATCATTTTGATGAATTTGCCTAGATATCCAAATTTGGAGAGGATTTTCCAAGACCCTCTCTACTGATAGGGTGGAATGCCTTTGTCATGTCAACAAAGACACAGTCTCTTCCCTTGCTGAACCAACATTAATTGGTAGGATTTGTTTCAGCGATGTGTTGAATAAAGTGATTAGGCATCACTCTAGCCAGGATCTATCCAGCAATGAAAAATAAAGAGATTCCCTATTGATTATCACAGATAACACAATTTTTCGATCCCTTGTAGAGGTAGGCAATTGAAGTATCTATGAACTCCGGGGCTCTTCCTGAGCACCACATAGATTGAAATAGTTTGTTGAGGCATTTGAATAAGTAATCGCTTAGTATATCTCAGCTAGATTGCATCAGAACTTCCCATTTGAGAGCAACCAGATGGGCATTGCAGTCTCTGAGATAGCAGGTTCTTTTGCAAGGATATCACTAATGGCACACTGAGGCAGCTGATTGACAGTTTCATAATTGATGACTGATTTCTTATTTAGAAAGTTTTGGAAATGGTCCACGCATCTTTTCAGGATCTGATTTTTGTCTGTGAGAAGAACGGTTCCATCAGTGCTTATAACAGGAGTGGTGCCACTAGATTGTGGGCCATATAGTGTCTTGAGTGCATTATAGAAGTACTTCATGTCACTTTGGTCTACCTTTTTACTCCACCAGGTGTCACACGTAATCCTTAGTTCGCTTTGGACTTATTTACGAATGTTGTCATAAGCTTGCTTCTTCTTGGTTGATGACGTCCTTTATCCGTGATGAGTGCAGGCAGTGTTTTTTATATCATCATTATTTTCATCAAACCAGTCCTGGTCTTTACAGTTTAACGTTTGAGTATTATGTGAATGAGGCAATGGTCTGTCCAACATGCAGCACCTCTCATTGCTTTGGTGATCTTGACATTGTTGACATCCATTTTCCTGACTAAGATGTAATTAATCAAATTGTAGTGTTTGGAACGGGGGTGCATCCAAGATGTCTTGTTCATATTTAGCATCCGGAAGATGGTGTTGGTGATGATAAGGCTGTGTTCAGCGCATTTTCTTAGCAGCAGGAGGCCTTTGCTGTTGTAATTTCCAATGCCATGTTTGCCAGTGATGCCCCACCAGCTTTGATGGTCTGACCAACATGAGGATTGAAGTCACCCGGGATGATAAGTTTGTTATATTTAGGTACCTGAGAGATAGCGACCTAGATCTTCATAGAACTTGCTTTTGATTTTATTTGGGCTAGAATTTTTGTTTTCATTTTGAGTTCTCCTAATTTGTGTCTCCAAGCTAGGGGCTGCAACACCAACCCTTTTGAAGCTGACTGTATTTCTGCCTCTACCTCAGTGATTTCCTCTGTAATTAATTATATTATGAAAGTGCTTAAAGGCAATTTCTCACAGCTTCTCTCACTGCCGGGATGGGATTCCCCATAGATGTGCCACATGCTATGTGGGATGCTCCACACTCCCCATGCCCAAATCTTGAAACCTCGTCAGCTCTTGAGCTCTTCCCCCCCCTCCCCCAGGACCCCGAGCCATAAACAGCCTTTGTATCACCAAAGCCCCCTGCCAGGAACATTGTTAATAGTTTTAGTCTTAGTTTATGTTTTTGTTGAAACTTCTTCCTTTCTATTTCAGTCCAAGCTTGTTTGATTATCTTTAAAGAGAAGGCTGAGGGGTAACCCGATAGACGTCTTTAGGATTAGGATAGAAGTAGAGAAGATGTTTCCACTTGTGGGGAAGACGAAAACTAGGGGCCATCAATATAAGATAGTCACCAATAAATCCAATAGGGAATTCAGGAGGAACTACTTTACCCAGAGAGTGGTTAGAATGTGGAACTCACTACCACATGGAGTGGTTGAGGCGGATAGCATAGATGCATTTAAGGGAAAGCTAGATAATCACGAGGCAGAAAGGAATAGAATCTTATGCTGATAGGGTTAGATGAAGAGGGGTGGGAGGAGGCTCATGTGGAGCACGCAGGCGTGGACCAGTTGGACCAAAGGACCTGTTGGACCGAAGGACCTGTTTCTGTGCTTTACATTTTATGTAATTCTATGTTAAGAGGGATGTCACAGTAAATGATTGTTGCTTTATTAAATATACCTACACAGTACTAAAACTGAAAACAAGTGCAGATTATGTAGTGAGCCTAGATTTAGCGTCAGCATCATCTTTTTGACTTTCTTGTTCTCTGGCTATGGTGCTTGATTTAGCCTGAGAAGCATAACTGATCTTGGCAGGCAGGTAATTGATATCCAATACCTGCATCCATTAGGCAGTTAGTTTAATTTATGAGATATCAAGATTGTTTTTCTATGGTACAGCAGCATATAGGGTGAAGGCTGTTGCTTGATAAGATTTTTTGTATTGATTTGTAGCTCTTTGTTGGTTATACAGAAGTATTGGTATTGTTTGTACATTAATTTGAGTACAAACAGGATCAATCAGCTTGAAAGACTTTTCTAAATAACAACCTTCTGTAAATTTGCAAATAAAAACAAGAAAAAATTGAATGTCAAAAGATGTAGTGTGTCTTACTTGTAGTTTAACTGACAAGAAGAATAACTTGTAAAATTAAAGTAAATCCAAATGTTCCTTTATTCAAATTTTTACAGGTAGAAATAAATCATGTTATACATCTGTCTCTTGTATGAACATTTATTACTAAAATTTAGGCTTCAGTTAACACAGACAGTATCCTAGTTTTATTTGCCAATTTTCTCCCCTTCATTTCCTCTCCTGATGGTACCCCTTGAGGAGAGACAATTAAACGATGATCTAATTGAGGTGTTTAAGATGATTAAAGGAGTTGATAGAGTAGATAAAGAGAAACTATTTCCTCTGGTGGAGGAGTCCAGAACTATGGGACATAACCTTAAATTAGAGTTAGGCATTTCATGGGTGCTGTCAGGAAGCACTTCTTCACACAAAGCAAATCTGGAATGCTCTTCCCCAAAAAGCTGTTGAGGCTGGGGGTCAGTTAAAAATGTCAAAACTGAGATTGAAAGATTTTTGTTCGGCAAGGCTATTAAGGGATTTGGAACCAAGGCGGGTAGATGGAGTTAAAATACAGATCAGTATAAATACATGATCTAATTGAATGGCGGAACAGGCGCGATGGGCTGAATTGCCGACTCCTGTTCCTACATTCCTACTAGCTCTTGCTGGAGTACAGTTCTATGGCTGCCAGCAGCCCGCTCTGGTAAGTCAGCCCTGTGTGAGCCTAGAAACTGAGTGGCGACAGGTTATTCAATTGTATAGGGCACCACAACAAACACAATCCTGTCCCCGCCCAACACACAGACACTTTCCAGCAGGGAGCACTGCTCAGTAACTAGGAACAGGGGGCCTAGCTGATTTTATTACCCCTTCCTAAAAAGAGGCCCTGAAGTCAGTTGCAGCATTCCTGCTGCTGTCCTGGCTAAGACCAACTAACTCAGCACAAACTGATAATTGGACCAGGGACTTGCTGGCTTGTATGACTCAATAATACACTCACTGGTAATAGAGCCTTTACCCACAAAGTTATCAATAGGAGTTGTTGGGTTCAGGATAATCCTTATCCTCCCCTTATAATACAGGCACGTGAACTGAAGGGATAGAGAGACGTCTGATTCATAATCTTTATTGATAAACACACTAATGCAAACTCAACATATGCAGTGCTTATAAGATTGATGTCAGCAAAGAACTCATCGTGCTTTGTGATCCGCATCTTCTGATCACCCAAGGTAGTCTCAATAAAGCTACTTAGAATTCCTACAGTTCACCAGTGTGTTCTACCTTTATACAGTTCAATACGTAAGGTTAGCACGTAAGCACGCCAGCAGTCACGCAGATAACCTCCCTTCCTCATGCATGTGCATTGTGGCTTAATCTGTTTATTGTTCTCTTAGGCATTTCACATGCTTGAGCGGTTAAACTGGTTTTGAGTGATCAGCATTTTCTCCATTATACTTCTGTATCCATAGCAACACCCCTTAACTATCTTAAACTTAAGTCATGTGATGCAATTTTCATCTAAGAGCCTATTGTCTACAAGAATACAGTTAATTACATCTACACAGCTGTCTAATCTTTATCAGGCTGTCTGTCTTTGCTCACAAATATCTCTGGCTTTTAGATCCTCTCTCACTCTTGCCTGTCTATACATTCACTATCGGCCCCTATACCAATTAACCCACGTTGCTTTCTTTTCATTTCAAGTTATCCTAATTTAGTCATTTTCTTTTTATTACCCCTAAAACCTACACTATTCCACTATGGAACCTTGTGATATACCTTGCCCAGGGTTCCACCTTCAAGTATCCCTCCAATGGTCCCTGGCGAGCACCCCCGACGTTTCGCTCCATAGGCCCTACTGATTCCCTACTAACGTTACAGTTTCCATAATATTTTTTCTGCACTGTACCTGCCTCAAGGATCTCTTAACCAGACACATCAGTATGATCAATCCTTTGGACTGTTACAAATAAAATGACAGGATTCTCACCCAAGGATATTGTCCAATACTATAAACTACTTCCCACCATTCATGATTTTCTGACACACTTTTACCATTCTCTATCCTGGCATTCTGTTGCTGCATGTGTAACAAGTGTGAGATAGGAACATAGGAACAGGAGTAGGCCATTCAGCCTCTTGAGCCTGTTCTGCCATTCAATGAGATCATGGGTGATCTGCATCCTAACTCCATCCAATTGCCTTGGCTCTATAACCCTTTATAAGAACATAAGAAATAGGAACAGCAGTAGGCCATAAGGCCCCTCAAGCCTACTTCGCCATTCAATAAGATCATGGCTGATCTTCTATCTCAACTCCACTTTCCCGCCCTATCCCCATATCCCTTGATTCCCTTAGTGTCCAAAAAATTCCCTTTGTGTCCAAAATACCCTTGGCTAGCAAAAATCTATGGATCTCAGATTTAAAATTATTAATTGAGCTAGCATCTATTGCTTTTTGAGGGAGAGAGTTCCACACTTCTACCACCTTTTGCGTGTTTCCTAACTTCTCTCCTGAATAGCCTAGCTCTGATTTTAGGGTTATGTCCCCTTGTCCTAGACCCCCCCACCAGTGGAAAAGGTTTCTCTCTATTTACCCTTAGAATTCATTTTAAAATCCTAATAACCTCAATCAAATCACCCCTTTACCGTATATATTCCAGAGTATACAAGCCTAGTTTATGTAATCTCTCCTCATAATCTAACCCTTGGAGCCCTAGTAATATTCTGGTGAATCTGCGTTGCACTCCTTCCAAGGCCAATATATCCTTTCTAAGGTGTGGTGCCCAGAACTCTACACAGTACACCAGATGTGGTCTAACCAGGGCTTTGTATAACTGTAGCAAAACTTCCTCTCCTTTATATTCTAGCCCTCTAATTATGAAGGCTAACATTTCATTAGCCTTTTTGATTATTTTTTGTACCTGACTACTACATTTTGAAGATCTGTATAAATTGACCCCTAAATCTCTTTGGATGTCCACTGTTCTTAGCTTTTCACCATTTAAATAATAAGAACATAAGAACATAAGAAATAGGAGCAGGAGTAGGCCAATCGGCCCCTCAAGCCTGCTCCGCCATTCAATAAGATCATGGCTGATCTGATCCTAACCGCCAATCTACTATCTATCACAGAACCATCTCCTGAATCTAACAGAATTGCACACACGAAATAGGAGCAGAATCAGGCTACACAGTCCCTGGGCCCGCTCCACTACCCACAGGGCCATGACCGATCCGAACCTAGACTCATGTCCAAATTCCTGCCCGCTCCCCGTAACCCTTAATGCCCTTTACTTCTAGGAAACTGTCTATTTCTGTTTTAAATTTAATTAATGTTGTAGCTTCTACAGCTTTTTGTGGCAGCATATTCCATGGACCTACCACCCTCTGAGTGAAGTAGTTCCTCCTCATCTCAGTTTTGAAAGAGCAGCCCCTTATTCTAAGACTATGTCCCCTAGTTCTCGTCTCACCCGTCATCGGGAACATCCTCCCCGCATCCACCCGATCCAACCCCTTCACAATCTTATATGTTTCAATAAGATCGCCTCTCATTCTTCTGAACTCCAATGAGTAGAGTCCCAATCTACCCAACCTCTCCTCATATGACCACCCCCTCATCCCCGGGATTAACCGAGTGAACCTTTTTTGCACTGCTTCGAGAGCAAGGATGTCTTTCCTTAAGTAAGGACACCAAAACTGTATGCAGTATTCCAGGTGCGGTCTCACCAATACCTTGTACAACTGAAGCAATACCTCCCTATTTTTATATTCTATCCCCCTAGCAATGAAAGCCAACATTCCATTTGCCTTCTTAATCACTTGCTGCACCTGCATACTAACCTTTTGAGTTTCGTGCACAAGGACCCCCAGATCCCTTTGCACTTCAGTACTCTCCAGTTTCTTGCCATTAAGATAATAAATTGCTCTAGGATTTTTCCTGCCAAAGTGCATCACCTCACACTTTCCAGTGTTGTATTCCATCTGCCAAATCTCTGCCCACTTACTTAGCCTGTCTATGTCCCCTTGCAGGTTTTTTATGTCCTCCTCACTCACTACTCAGAGTTTTCCTATTATGGTCCAAAATGGATGACCTCATACTTACCTGCATTGAAATTCATCTGCCACAGTTTTGCCCACTCACTTAATCTATCAATGTTTCTTTGTAATTGTATGCTCCTGTCTACACTACTTACTATATCACCAATCTTTGTGTCATTGGCAAACTTGGATATATGGCTCTCTATTGTGTTATCTAAGTCATTAATAAATAAACAAGTAGTGAATAGTTGAGGCCCCCTGCACAGACCCTTGTGGGACACCACAGGTCACCATACTGACCGAGCTGGCTGAGTCCTGAAGGACATAACTGCCAGTCTGGGCCTGCGACAGGTGGTGAGAGAACCAACACGAGCAAGAAACCTACTTGACCTCATCCTCATCAATCTACCTGTCGCAGATGCATCTGTCCATGACAGCATTGGTAGCAGTGACCACCGCAGAGCCATTGTGGAGACGATGTCCCGTCTTCACACTGAGGACACCCTCCGTCGTGTTGTGTGGCACTACCACTGTGCTAAATGGGATAGATTCAGAACAGATGTAGCAGCTCAAAACTGGTCATCCATGAAGTGCTATGGGCCATCAGCAGCAGCAGAATTGTATTCCACCACAATCTGTAACCTCAAGGCCCTCACTCTACAATTACCATCAAACCAGGGAACCAATCCTGGTTCAATAAGGAATGTAGAAGAGCATGCCAGAACAATCAACGGATCAGATCAAAGCTCTGCAGTTCTGCCACATCCAGTCGTGAATGGTGGTGGACCATTAAACAACTAACAGGAGGAGGAGGCTCCATGAATATCCCCATCCTCAATGATGGTGGAGCCCAGCACGCGAGTGCAAAAGACAAAGCTCAAGCGTTTGCAACCATCTTCATCTAGAAGTGCCGAGTGGATGATCCATATCGGCCTCCTCCTGAGGTCCCCACCATCACACAAGACAATCTTCAGCCAATTTGATTCACTCCATGTGATATCAAGAATAGGTTGAACGCACTGGATACAGCAAAAGCTGTGGGCCCCGACAACATCCCGGCTGTCGTGCTGTAGACTTGTGCTCCAGAACTAGCCGCGCCTCTAGCCAAGCTGTTCCAGTACAGCTATAACACTGGCATCTATCCGACAATGTGGAAAACTGCCCAGGTATGTCCTGTCCACAAAAAGCAGGACAAATCCAATCCAGCCAATTACCGCCCCATCAGTCTACTCTCAATCATCAGCAAAGTGATGGAAGGTGTCGTCGACAGTGCTATCAAGCAGCACTTACTCACCAATAACCTGCTCACTGATGCCCAATTTGGGTTCCACCAGGTCCACTCAGCTCCAGACCTGATTACAACCTTGGTCCAAACATGGACAAAAGAGCTGAATTCCAGAGGTGAGGTGAGAGTGACTGCCCTTGACATCAAGGCAGCATTTGACCGAGTGTGGCATCAAGGAGCCCTAGTAAAACTGAAGTCAATGGGAATCAGGGGGCAAACTCTCCACTGGCTGGAGTCATACCTAGCACAAAGGAAGATGGTTGTGGTTGTTGGAGGTCAATCATCATAGCCCCAGGACATCGCTGCAGCAGTTCCTCAGAGCAGTGTCCTAGGCCCAACCAGCTTCAGCTGCTTCATCTATGCCCATCCCTCCATCATAAGGTCAGAAGTGGGGATGTTCGGTGATGATTGCACAGTGTTCATTGCCATTCACAACTCCTCAGTTAATGAAGCAGTCCATGCCCTCATGCAGCAAGACCTGGACGACATTCAAGCTTGGGTTGATAAGTGATAGGTAACATTCGCGCCACATAAATGCCAGGCACTGTGGGAGTACCTTCACCACACAGACTGCAGCGGTTCAAGAAGGCAGCTCACCATCACCTTCTCAAGGGCAACTAGGGATGGGCAATAAATGCTGGCCTTGCCAGCGACGCCCACATCCCATGAACGTATAAAAAAAAAGGTAATAAAGGCATGGATGAGGGTTTCAGCAGCAGATGAGCTGAGGCAGGATCGGAGATGGACGATGTTATGGATGTGGGATAGGCGGTCTTAGTGATGAAGAGGATATGTGGTTGGATGCTTAGCTCAGGGTCAAATAGGATACCAAGATTGTGAACTGTTTGTTTCAGCCTCAGACAGTGGCCAGGGAGAGGGATGGAGTCGGTGGCTAAGGAACGGAGTTTGTGACAGGGCTGTAGATAATGGCTTTGTTATTCCCAATATTTAGTTGGAGGAAATTTCTGCTCATCGAATATTGGATGTCGGACAAGCAGCATGACAATTCAGAGGTAGTGGAGGGGTCGAAAGAGGAGATAGTGAGGTAGAGCTGGGTATCGTCAGCGTACATGTGGAACCTGATGTGTTTTCAGAAGATGTTGCACCAACACCTTTCTGGCGAAAGCTGCTCCGTAACCCTATGGATATACCTTCATGTAAAAGAAATACTCGTAAAAGAAATACTCTCGCTAATCCTGTCCCACCACCTTTGACGCAGTCTCAAAAACCATCACCTGCACTAAAGAACAGAAAATCCTAAGCTTGCCATGTAAACCTAGCGTGCAACAGATTGACAGAGGCGCTGTCAGCACCTCTTAAAGTGACACACACATTTTTCAGGTAAGTTTGCATTTAAGCTTTTGAACTGTTTTTTTTTTATTTTATTGAAGTAGTGGCTTGCTGCAATACATGTTAAAAAAAAATTAAGTGTGTAGGAAGTGCTGCTGGAGGCTTGCAAGGCCTTGGATGGTAAAGGAAGGCCTCTGAGAAGACTGAAAATGCTGCAAATACTCAGCAGGTCAAGCAACATCCGTGGAGAGAGAAACAGAGTTCACGTCTCAGGTCATGATGCTGCCTGACCTGCTGAGTATTTCCAGCATTTTATGCTGTCATTTCAGATTTACAGCATCCACTCGCAGAAGGAAGAGGAAGACGCAGAAGAGGAAGAAGCCGAAGAGGAGGAAACAAAAGAGGAGGAAGCCGAAGAGGAGGAAGCAGAAGGAAGGATGCAACCCAGACAACCCCTTTCTGGCTGGGATATCCGGGATGAAATCATCTGCCTGCAGTACCAGTGACCACAACCCCAATTCCCCTTTCATCATTTGTCCCACACCTTACCTTCCCTCTGTTACTGACCATCACAGCGTCCTCTTGGCCACAATGCTGAAATAAAAGCCACCACAAAGCAAACTTTCCAATCCAACTTTATACATCTATCTATCCAATATGATATCAAGAAATCAACTCATCACCCTTGTGCATTCCCTTAGTGACTGTCTTGTCTGTGCCTTTACCTAACCTAGTGATGTCACACAGTGCTACCCTAGTGGCTGCAGCATGGCTGGTGGAAAGCTGCTGACTTTCAGTAGGGGACACTGCAGATGGCCTTGGAGGTCGACCTCGAGGAGCAAGTGGCTGGGAGTGTCAAATCGAGTGACGGTGTTTCTTCTTCTTCTTCACTCTCCTCTCCCTCTTCTTGGTCAACCATTGGCTGGGCATGCTGCATTTCTTGGGTGTGTGAAATGAGGAAGGTACAAGGGTGAAGTTGTGAGGGGAGGGCGGGACAGCAAGAGGTGCATGCGAGAAGGAGGATAATGTATGAAGATAACAGCATCTTGTATCCATTCTGCCCTGCCACTGGCCAATGGCTCAGCCATGCCCCGACCAAGAATGGCCCGCATCGTCTCCTCCAAGGGGGTGAGGTGAGTCTAGGAATGGGAGGTGTGCCCTGTGATTGGTACAGATTGCTGATTGGTGGCGGGGGGGGAGCCGTGCATTGAGAAGTGTGTGAGGCTAGTGATGCAGTTGGTAGGAGACGGCTTTTGAAGATGCATTCACTGACCTTGGCCACTGGTCTGAGGTCATGAAGCTTCTTTGGGCACTGGAGCCAGGTGGTGGTGGGGGGTGGGGAGGTGACACTGCTGGCAGTGATGGCCTCGGTTATGTGGTCCCACATCATTCTTTCTGGAGGACATCCTGGCCCCTGTGGGTAGAGGACATCTCTTGCAGTGTTGACCCCCTGCACAAAGCTGGAATGCTGCATACGAGACCCTGGGTGCTCCTTCCCTGGCTTGCTGAGCCATTTGTGTTAGTTCCCATTTTTTGAGGTGCGCCAGGGAATTCAGCTTTAAGAGTTGAAGATTCCCCCATTTGGGACTTCTTTTTCATGTTAATTTTTTAAAAAAGACAGTAAGGGCTGAAAACTGCAGTTTTTTTACTTCATTTTTATTTTTATTAGTTCTGAAGGCATTGCCATTTTAATGTCCTTCCTTTCCCCTTCATATGAATGTGTCTACTCTGTACCCGAACCATCTCCTCTTTGAAGGCCTTCAAATTGAACATGTATATGTATACGTATATTCCATAAAAAAAGTTAATAAAATTTAAGACAGCGCATGCTTATGCATATGCAATAGATTGCAAGTTATCTTCTTTAGAGATAACAAGTCCCAAACCAAACAGTCAAATGCTTATTTAGAGATAGAGACACATCTGATTAATAATCTTTATTAATAAACACACTGATACAAACCCAACATACGGAGTGCATATGAGGCTAATGTCACTTATACTCACATGCAACAAACCCATTGCGCTTTATGAACCATGTCCTCTGATCACTCACAGTCGTCTCAACACAGCTACTTAGAATTCCTACAGTTCACCAGTGTGTTCTACCTTTATACAGTTTAGTACGTAAGGTTAGTACGTAAGCACGCCAGCAGTCATGCAAATAAGCTGCCTTCCTCATGCATGTGCATTGAGGCTTAATTGGTTCATTTTTTTCAGACATTTCACATGCTTGAGCAATCAAACTGGCCTTGAGTGACCAGCACTTTCTCCATTGTACATCTGTATCCACAGAAATATCTCTGGCTTTCAGATCCTCTCTCTCTTGCCTGTCTACACATCCACTATAGCCCCTTATACCAATTAGCCTATGATGCTTTCTGCTCATGTCAAGTTATCCTAACTAAGTCATTCTCTTATTATTACCCCTAATACCTACAGAAGTACGGAAATATGGGGGTGAAATTGGAAAAAACTGTAAAACGGGCCCAGGTGCTGCGATGCACGATCTGCCCGTGCTCGTTGAAAGGAGCTCAGGTAGTACGTCAAATTCATGCTGCCTGCTACTTTACATGATTGTCGCGCACAACCCGGTGCTGAACGCACTGCTGACAGGCTGTGCGCGCAGCAGGGAGCCGAAGTTCTCGAAGTTAGCGCGAGGGTAGCTTCACTTAAAGCGATCCTGTGCCTCTTAAAGGCAGTCTGCACCTCTTAAAGGTGCGCTGCCTTCTGGTGATGAAAGATGTAAAAAGTGCTTCAGCACTAACCCAAATGGCTCAACAGGTCACCCAGGGTCTTGGATGTTTGACTGGAGGCCTTTGTGCAGGGGGTGAACACTGGGAGAGGTCCTCTACCCACAGGAGGACAGGAGGCCCTCCAGAAAGAAGGATGTGGGACCAGATCGCCGAGGCGGTCATTGCCAGCAGTGTAGCCCCCAGGACCTGGCTCCAGTGCCCAAAGAAGCTTCAGACCAGTGGTCAAGTTCAGTGAATGCATCTTCATAAGCCGTCTCCTACCAACTTCACCACTAGCTTCGCACACTGCTCAATGCACAAACCCCCACATCACTAACCTCCCAACAATCTCTACCAAACACAAGGCGCACCTCACATTCCTAGCTTCACCTCACCTCCTTGGAGGAGACGGCGCTGGCCATTTTTGGCAGGGGCATGGCTGAGCTCTTGGCTAGCGGCAGGGCTGAAAGAATACAAAATGCTAGTATCCTCATACGTTATCCACCTTCTCACATCTCACTTCCCCCTCATCCCACAATCACTTCTGATTTACAAGCTGCATATGGTGTAAGCATGCACCTCTTGCTTTACCCCCCTCCCCTCACCACAACCCTACACTTGTGTCTTCCTCATTTCAGACACCCAAGAAATCTAGCCTGCCCAGCCAATGGTTGACCAAGAAGAGGGAGAGGAGAATGAAGAAGAAGAAGCACTGTCACCCGATTTCACATTTCCAGCCACCAGCTCCTCGAGGTCGTCCTGCAAAGCCATCTGCAGTCTCACCCACTGAAAGTCAGAAGCCTTCTACCAGCCATGCTGCAGCCACTGGGGTAGCACTGCGTAAGAGCATTAGGTAAGGCGAAGGCACATGCAAGACACTCACTAAGAGAATGTACAAGGGTGATTAATTGATTTTTTGATGTAATATTGGATGCAGATATGGAAAGTTTGCTTTGTGGTGGCTTTTATTTCAGCATTGTGGCCATGACGATGCTGTGATGGTCAGTAACAGAGGGAAGTTAAGGTGTGGGGCAAATATTGAAAGGGGAGTTGAGGTTGTGGTCACTGGTACCGCAGGCAGGTGGATGATTCGATCCTGGATATCCCGGCCAGAAAGGGGCTGTCTGGGTTGCCTCCTTCCTTCGATTTCCTCCTCTTCTGCTTCCTCCTCTTCTGCTTCTTCTTCTTCCTCCTCCTCCTCCTCCCTCTGCGAGCAGCTTGTCCCATTTGCTGCCTCTGCTCCATCTCCATGTCATGCTGCAGCCCAAGGGGGACTGTAACTAGAGCCCCAGGACTGGGAGTAAGTGGTGTTCTCAGAGGCTTTCCTTAAAGAGCCAAAGCCTTGCAAACGTCCAGCAGCACTCCCTTCACAACTTCGTAAATGTCTTACACCAAGCCACTACTCAAATAAAATGTAAAGAAACCAGTACAATAGCAAAAATCTAAACTTATCTCAAAGTTGTGTGTGTCCCTTTAGGAAGCGTTGGTAGGGGGTTCGTCATGCAGCTGAGGTCATTGAATGGAGCGGCAACGTCCAAAATAGCAGGTTGTGCGTCAATTCATTTTTGCACACTGATTGATGTCACAATCTGACTAATTACCATTTTTGCAGCGAGCGCAGGCAACAGCAGCGCTGCTGACCTTCCCAAAATGGCGGCCGTTGTGTTCCATGCCGGAAGTGGGCAGAAGCGAGGTGGCTTCCATTTTTTCTCCGAAACCGGCCTCATCAGCTGGCGCGATTGTGCTGAATTTTATGGCCCAACTCTAAATGATTTCCATAGGCAGAGCATTGGGCAATGATACCAAGATACTAGAATATCCTTGGGGTATTCAGTAATATGAAGCATAATGGTGGTACTACTCCTGGTGATCGAAGATCTACAGCACTAATCTACAATAGGCTCTGAAATTCTAAGGATATTTGAGTTTTGTTAATACTGTATTACCTTGAATGATCTATCTGCTAACGGCTATTGGTGCCATGAGCTGAGTAGAAAGCTTGGCAATGCTGTCACTGTTTCTAATCTAGCATTTACCAAGCTTGAGACTACAAAATAGACATGGCAATGGAGTGAACCATTCTGTTTTAGATAGTAGTAATCCAATAAGTAATGAATAAACCATGTTCTTGCATGTTCTGTGATTACCAATATACTACTGTAGGTTTCTGATGAAAACAACTTGGGCAACCTCACTTTACAGTACAAAATTTATTTCACAGTTCATAGTCGGAGCAATATACTGGAGCAGTTAATCGAAAAAAAAATCTCCTTGTTCTTAAATCCATCGGGCTAGAAATTGTGTAGCACCCCGTTTGGGGCAATAACTTTTGCGGGAGTGCAAAAGTATCGCCGGGCGCTACACAATTGATTCCGACGGGAACTTCCAGTTTAGTGCTCAAAGAGGGAAGTGGAGTGCTAAATCAAGCGCTACCACTTCCCTTAGAGTGCTAAAGGGAGTGAGAGGGGCGGTAGCGGCAGAGCGCTGCACAATGTTCCGTGCAGCGCTGCCGGTTTTACAGGCTCCTTCCCTCCCTTAAAGGGAAGGGCCAATGCTGCGGTCATTGAAGGTTAAGGCTGGGAATGGTCATCGACAGCACCTGCGATACGCGCATAGCAGCCCTAAGCACCCTAAGAGAGTGCAGGGCTGATCAATCACGGGCTGGAAAAAATCAAAATACAGCACACTGGGGACATTATTAAATTTTGCCCTACCTGACCAGCACTGCCTTTAATTAACGCTCCCCAAGCGGCCAGTCGAGGTGACAATGCCTCCTGCAGCTGCCATTGTTGACGCTCGGCGATGCTGCAGGGGGCGAAAGCGAATTTTACATCGGGGCGATAATGGGGCGCTGCGCCCCGGATGACGTCATGATCTCCGGTGCACAGGAGATCGAGGCGGTAAGTTTTAGCGCCAGCACTAACCTGCCATGGGAGTTCGCGGGCATCAGTAATTTCACCGTGCCCGGTCAGTAAGCCCTTAGCGTCCTGTTATTGTCCCCCGGAGGCACTAATGGAAGGTGCAAAGGAGGCCAATTTGCCACATATTTAGAATTCATAGGGGGTGATTTTCTCAATGGGGAGCTTTTGGAGGCGGGACTCCCACTTGTCGGGTTTCAGTCCCACCTCCATCAACTTCTGGCCAACCCACCTAAGCGGGCTTAGCAGGCCAATTAAGGGAAAGCCGGTTGCAGAGAACGTCAACGTATGACGTTTCATCTGTTAAAAATTTTGACAGATGAATTGTCATCGTTTGACAGCTCTGTGAAGCTGTCAAACACTGACATTCTCTGTAGTTTGATGAGGTCTTGAATTCAAGACCTCATCAAACTTCTTTCTTTTGCAGAAATGAGATGGTTGTTGCATTGGAGAATGCAACGGCCATCTGTCATCTCTACCGCGGAGGTGCGAGACTCTCCGCATACCCACCGACTGAAGCCTGCAGGAAGAAACAAAGATAAGTACACTTTTACTAACACTTTGCACTTACCTCAGATATTCACCTCTTCACACTTGCACCCATCACTCACCTCCACAGCACACTTTTGCACCCCTCCGACCCCCGCAGGCCCACTACTCGCCTCGCTGACCTGGCGGGTTTCGGAACCTTCGGGAAGCCCGCACTTGTGAGGGCAAAAAGGGGATAATCTTATTTTCTGCCTGTTAACTACCGGCGTGGGACAGCTACCCGCCTCCTGGCAAGATGGCATGGAGGCGGGTTGGGGGCGGGTTGGGCACCCGCCCCCAAATTCTGCCATTTTCCCTGCAGTCCTGCCTCCCCAGGGCTGGCAAGATCGCACCCATAGAGTGGCAGCTGGTGTTGCCTGTTGTTATGGTGATGATACTTTGACCAGATCACAGCCTGGGCATTGGGCTGCTGTGTCGCCTCCATGAGCTCTTCTTTGGTGTACTACTCTGATATGGACAGGCACATTTAATACAAATGAATCCAGGATTTGTTCTAATACAAAAGCAAAATACTGCGGATGCTGGAAATCTGAAATAAAAACAGAAAATGCTGGAAATCCTCAGCAGGTCAGGCAGCATCTGTGGAGAGAGAAACAGAGTTAACGTTTCAGGTCAATGACCTTTCGTCAGAACTGCACAAAGGACGCATTGTCATCGACCTAAAATGTTAACTCTGTTTCTCTCTCCACAGATGCTGCCTGACCTGCTGAGGATTTCCAGCATTTTCTGTTTTTATTCCAGGATTTGTTCTAGCATAGTTGCCAATTTGTCTTACTCTTTTCTTTTTATTTTTCCTTTTCTTCTGTACAGCCATCTCACAAAATGGCATCCATATTGATCTCATAGTTCTTTGGATTCCATTTCAATACATTGATCAAGTGCTTGACTGTCTTTCAAGGCAATTTTTACCATCTTTCAGCTAGGAATAAAATAATCTTGGGTAGTCTGTCATTAGATATCCTGAAGTCATGGCTAGACCATCTCAACTGAACCTTGATCAGTATAGCCTTGATCCCTGACAAACGACCATTAGGCAGGACTTCTATTTTTGGGATCATGTCTTGACATATGATTCAGGCCGTGGAGATATGAGTTTTTAAGGCCTTTTGTGTTGTATCTGTACGCAGCATAAGTCCTGTAGCTGAAAAGATGAAATGACAAGACTACTACCTTAAACACTTTGAGCTTGGTCTTGATTTTCATTCTATATTCATCCTATACACATTTCCTCAGACAGCCAACAGTTGAGTAGGCCTTCCTCAACCGATGAATGCTTCTTTATCCAATGATGTGTCTAATAAGAGGGTGTTGCCCAGATAGCTAAATTGCTGGTCTGAATTTAGCCTTCTCTCTTCAGTAAATCACAGTAGTATTGTGTAAAATGACAAGGTGCCAGCTGGAACATAACCATCACTCTTCTTCAGACTGATTAATAGACTGTCATTCTTGGCTTCAGACACTGGCTAATAATTCGCTGGAGGTGTTTTCATTTGTGGGCCAACATCGTTGGAAAATCCTGTGGGACCCACTGACCTCAGTATCTGAACTGATATGTGCTCCCAGTGAGTACTACTACTACTTTACTACTTTGTATGGCTGATGTAGATGTAGAGCAACAACTATAATTTTAACAATTCAGTGGTTAAGCCAGATAATTGCGTCGGGAATAGTGGAGTGTATTGCTGTGATGCCTCCTTTGTATTTGTGAATCGGGCTTTGAGTCGTTATTTGTTCCATGGTCTGTTCTGGGTGACCACAGTCGCACAATGGAGAGTTTTTAATTCTCCATTTGTGCATCGAGTATCCACATCTGCCATGGTTTGTGTGGATGCGATTTAGGGTTGCCCATAAGCTTTGCGGAAGATCGAAGCCAGGGATCTTCCACGTCGAGTCTTTTACGAGGTGTTTGTTTGTGACTTCTTGTGAACTCCATTCGGCTTTCCAAGCATTGTCAGGGTTGAAGTCACATTGTCGAAGGTTAAGCGCATTGGTTCAAATGGGCTTGCGTTACTTCAAGCGGTGGTGAGGAACGTTGTTGAGATCCTGGTGGATGGGGAGATGTTCGTTTTCCATGATTCGTTGGAGTTCCCGGAGGGTTGCAGCATCGCAGCGAATGGTTAGGGGAGTGATGTGCGACAGCACAGGCAGCCAGAATGTTGGGATCAACCAGTGCTGCACCACATTTGAGTGTTCAATTGGACTTTAACAAGTTGAGTGTGGCTACATCTGGTCCAGACTTGGCTATGGAGTACACAAGGGCCACCGCTGATGTCTGTAGCACTGATACTGATGGTCCCCAGATCTCTGGACCAGGTTGACCCTTGTCTTCGTCTTGGTGACTACCTTCTTCAGGTGGTTGTGGAAGGTTAGCGTGCAGTCCAGCTTCACCCCGAGATAGATCGGAGCGGGGTCATATTGCACAGTGGTGCCGCAAAAGGTCACTTTCAAGATGCGCTTAACGTTCCTGTTATCAAGATGGAATGCAGTGACTGTTGTTTTGTGGGGGTTTGGCTTGAGCCTCCATTTCCGGAAATGTACCTCCATGGTGTTTAGGTCCACGTTCAAGGTAGACTCGATGCCGTTGATGGTGGCTGCTTGCGTTGCCAGGGCAAGGTCATCTGCTTATGCAAATTTGCGCGACTTCATTGGCGGCATGTCGCTCGTGTAGACATCGAAGAGCGTTGGCTCGAGTACTGAGCCTTGTGGCAGTCCGTTGTTGAGGAACCAGAGCGAGCTGACTTTGTCGCCCAAATAGACAGTCTATTGCTCATATTGTCCACAGCAAGTGTAGTATTTTGAGGCACAGGATGATCCAGCATGAAGCCTTTAATCCAGACCATATCGTAGGCCGATGACAGGTCTACAAAGGCTGCACCGGTCTTGGATTTCTTCTGGAATCCGGCCTCGATGTTCGTTGCAAGGGCCAAAACTTGATCACAGCAACTGCATTTAGGCTGGAATCCCGCTTGTTCTTTGGGGATCACTGACTCAAAGAGAGGGCTGGTTCTGCAGATGATGACACATTCCAGGAGTTTGTAGGTCGTGCACAGGAGTGATATCGGCCTATAGCTTCCCGGGTCGTCAGTTGGTTTGCCCAGTTTGAGTATGGCAATGACTATCACTTACTGCCATGCTTTTGGACTGCATCTGGATTCCATGATTTTGGTGTACAGTTTCACCAGCCATTGAAGTCCCCCAGGGCCTAGTTGATGAAGAAATTCCAGGGGGTTACCATCTCCACCAGCCGTCTTCCCTTTCTTCATTGCGGCTAAACCCTCCTTCACTTCATCTGTGCTGATGGCGGTGGGGTCTTGTGGAGGGATTGAGGTCATTGTCCAGTGTAGTTGACAATGGATCTCTTGCTTGGTGTTTCTGTCGAGTGGTCCTTTTGTGCTCTCCACCAGTTTGGAGGCTGTGGAGTTGGGCCGGACTTTTAAGGTACGGTATTCCGTCATATTAGTGGCTCTAAGACGTAGGCCCCAGGCATGGTGACTAGAGTGTGTGAAGTCCAGACCTTCAACACACTCAATCCACTGTTGGCGTCTGGCTGAGTCTAGAGACTCGAGCAGGACCTTCGCAGCCTGTGGGCTGCTCGACTGGTTGAGTGAAGCTGTGCATCGTTTTCGTACAATATACCCTCATAAGGTGCCATACTGAATTGCAAACTTGTATTTTCTTTATGTGTTGTATGGCAATAAAACTTAAGGAATGTTCTTTTCCCTGATCTACTGGCAGCCTCCAGCATGATGTTTAATTCTAGAAGCATTTATTGGGTACAGAGGCTCTCCTGATAGAATAAGTACCTAATGTGTCAGTGTCATTTGTTTGCTGCTTCAAGCCTTGCTTTTTCAATATTTCATTGCACATAGCCTTACTGGTTTCAGTGGACCTGCAGTTTAGATCTACAGTTTGCCAATTGTTTCTCTACTGTTGAAAGTTCTGTGTAGGAAATTTCTGGAACAACGAGGAACACAAATGGTTGTGGGTCAGTACCACTATGACTAGGTACAATAACATTCAGTGATCTGAAAGCTGTGTTTTGTATCTAGTAAGTACCACATCCTCTTTATTTCTTTTGAATCATGGATCAGAAATTAGTCATTCTGAAATTCTGGAAAACTAACAATAATGCAAGCCCATGGAATCATACAGCACATAAGGAGGCCATTCAGCCCATCATGCCTGTGCCGGCTCTTTGAAGGAGCTATCCAATTAGTCCTACTCCCCCGCTCTTTCCCCATAGTCCTGCAAATTTTTCCTTCTCATGTATTTATCTAATTCCCTTTAGAAAGTTACTATTGAATCTGCTTGCACCACTCTTTCAGGCAGCGCGTTCCAGATCATAACAACTCGCTGCGTAAAAATAGTCTCCTCATCTCCCCTATGGTTCTATTGGCAATTTTCTTAAATCTGTGGCCTCTGGTTACCAACCCACAGTTTCTCCTTATTTACTCTTATCAAAACCCCTCATAATTTTGAACACCTCTATTAAATCTCCTCTTAACCTTCTCTGCTCTAAGGAAAATAATCGCAGTTTCTCTATTCTCTCCACATAACTGAACCCTCATTCTTGGTATAATTTTGGTAAATCTCCTCTGCACCCTTTCCAAGGCCTTGACAGCCTTCCTAAAGTGTGGTGTCCAGAATTGGGCCAGTACTCCAGCTGAGGCCTAAGCAGTTTTTTATGAAGGTTTGGCGTTACTTCCTTGCATTGTGCTGTATTTTAATTACACTGTGACTGCTGAATTGACTCTTTATCTGCTGTAAGGTGCCACACTTAAAGCAGGAGCCCTGAACCTATGGTCATGTCTGTTGTCTTCCAGGGAGTGGGACTTTCCGGGTAACATTTTGAGGGAGTGACTCCTCTCCTCTTCATAACTATTATATTCTCCTTGGGTCCAGGACTGCCATCTTCTACTGAGTCTAAAACTGGACAGAGGAATGGGTTTACAAACCTGAAGTCCTGGCACACTCTGTGAATGGCTAGTCTTGATGACAATTGTCAAAGAAATTCCTGGTGCTTCATTTCCCTCTCCAAAATGTCTTGTATATCTGCGGGAAAAATGCTTCAACTGTTTGTAAATTGAATCATTAAAGCATCAGGATCTTTTTATGATTGGAAGCAAGACTGGACTTTCACAATGCATGCCACAACTTCTTGTTTGTGTGTCCTGCCCCTATCTGGTCTAAGACGCAGCAGAAGGTAGCAACCATTCTGGGAGTTGTAGTTCACCAGAGTGCATGCACAGAATTACAGAAGTTCATTCTGGGAGTTGTAGTCCAATAGCTGGTTGAGCCGATTCATGTGGAAGCCTGAGAAGGGAAGGCTCAGGTAAAGAGTGCAAGCTCGGGGAGAACAGAAATCGAAATCAAGACCTGTATTGAAAGCATTTCTTACATACAATGGCTAAATTTATGAATAAGTCTAGTGATTTTTTTCAGAATTCTGCTTTTAATGATTATGTTCTAAATTTAATTTTTAGGGATATATAGTGAGGGGAGTGGGAAACTAATATACAGCTCGAGATGTATAAAGAGTTTGAAAGCATTTTTGCATTGATTGCAATGCTTGGTTTTGAGATTTGTTTTTTTTTAATAGAAAAGGTTTTTTGATTGGCTGTTTTTTAGTCAATAGAACCCAAACTAATCAGCATAGTCTATTACACAAGATGGAGCCAATGCTGTAGTGGGAGTCTGCTGGAATACTTGCAAAGTTCACGGGGAGCCAGATGTGTGGGGCTTAGTTTTCAGGATGGCCTTGTGGGGGGCTGCAGGGGCAGCAGACTTACCTTTCAGGAAGAGGGCGCCAGCACTTTCTCATCTCAGCAAGGTTCGGCCGGTACCCGCAAACCGCCAAACATCTGCTCTCTCCGTGATCCTGCGAACTGTGGCGGGCAGATTTAATCAGCAGGCTCAATCTTGGTGTAACTGTATCGGGTGCGGTAGCATAGTGGTTATGTTACTGGACAAGTAATCCAGAGGCCTAGACTAATGATCCGGAGACGTGAGTTCACATCCCGCCATGGCAGCTGGGGAATTTAAATTCAGTTAATTAAATAATCTGGAATAAAAAGTATCAGTAATGGTAATCATGAAACTATTGGATTGTCGTAAAAACCCATCAGGTTCACTAATGTCCTTTAGGGAAGGAAATCTGCCGTCCTTACCTGGTCTGGCCTATATGTGACTCCAGACCCACAGCAATGTGATTGACTCTTAACTGCCCTCTGAAATGGCCTAGCAAGTCAATTTGCTGCAAAGAAGTATAACAGCACTGTGGGAGTACCTTCACCACATGGACTGCAGGGGTTCAGCGGTTCACCAGCACCTTCTCAAGGGCAATTAGGAATGGGCAATAAATCCTGGCCTTGCCAGCGACGCCCACAGAGCTTGCTGGGGACATTTAAAGTTATGCAACCACTTAAAGGGGGAAAATTGTTTCAACATCTGACCTATTTCCACTGAAGCAGAGAAGTTTAATAGAGGTTTTAAAATTTTGAAGGGTTTTGAACTGATTGTGGAGTCAGTGACGAGAGACCATCAAATTGTTACTGAAAGTGAGGAGAAAAATTAGAAGATTATTTTTATGTGGAGAATTGTTAAAAGTTGTTATGATCTGGAATGCACTGCCTGAAAAGGTGGTGGAAGCAGCTTCAATAGTGACTTTCAAAAGGGAATTGGATAAATACATAAGAAGGAAAAATTTGCAGGACTCTGGGGAAAAGGCGGGGGAGTGGGACTAATTGGATAGCTCTTTGAAAGAGCCGGTACAGTCACGATGGGTTGAATGGCCTCCTTCTGTGCTGTATGATGCTATGAACATGCAATTAAAAAAAAATTTGTTCCAGGGATGTGGATGTCACTGGCAAGGCCAGCATTTATTGCCCACCCCTAATTGCCCTTGAGAAGGTGGTGGTGAGCTGCCTTCTTGTACCGCTGCAGTCCATGTGGTGAAGGTACTCCCACAGTGCTGTTAGGGAGGGAGTTCCAGGATTTTGACCCAGCGACTATGAAGGAACGGCAATATATTTTTAAGTCAGGATGGTGTGTGACTTAGAAGGGAACTTGGAGGTGATGGTGTTCCCATGCACCTGCTGTCCTTGTCCTTTTAGGTGGTAGAGGCGTGGGTTTGGGAGGTGCTGTCGAAGAAGCCTTGGCGAGTTGCTGCAGTGCATCTTGTAGATGGTACACACTGCAGCCATGGTTACCATTAATGATACCTGCTTTTTATTCCAGATCCGTTGGTTGTGGGATCGCTTAGCTCTGTCTATAGCATGCTGTTTCCGTTGTTTAGCATGCATGTAGTCCTGTGTTGCAGCTTCCCCAGGTTGGCACCTCATTTTTAGGCTTGATGTTAATGGTAGAGTGAGGGTTATGCCCGGCCATGAAGTTACAGATTGTAGTGGAATACAAATCTGCTGCTATTGATGGCCCACAGCGCCTCATGGAAGCCCAGTTTTGAGCTGCTAGATCTGTTCTGAATCTATCCCATTTAGCACAGTGGTAGTGTCACACAACACGATGGAGGGTGTCCTCAGTGTGAAGACGGGACTTCGTTTCCACAACGACTGTGCGGTGGTCACTGCACCAATACTGTCATGGACAGATGCATCTGTGACAGATAGATTGGTGAGGATGAGGTCAAGTAGGTTTTTCCCTCGTATTGGTTCTCTCACCACCTGTCGCAGGCCCAGACTGGCAGCTATGTTGTTCAGGACCTGGCCAGCACGGTCAGTAGTGGTGCTACCGAGCTACTCTTGGTGATGGACATTGAAGTTCCCCACCCAGAGTACATTCTGTGCCCTTGGAATACTTTGGCACAGGGATTGGTTGAGCCTGAGACCATTACATCTTTTAATGGAAGAATAGATAAACATTTGAAGCAGACAAAGATACAGGAATATGAGAAGACAGCTGAATTGCACATGGCGCTTCCATCAAAATGAGATTTGGAGGCAAAAAGTGCAACCCAACACAAAATCCAGAAATTATGCCAGCTATTCAATATATTTGCATTCATTCTGAGCTTTAATGAGGCTATGGCACGATAGGGGAGATTTTCCATAATGAGATATTGTGAATCACCACCCCATGATTTTCCATCCAAACATTGTAGCCCAGAAAATGCAGCCAGCCAAAAGATTAGGAGGAGGAAATTGGGCATAAAATATGCTCACCTATTTTTCGCATTACCCCGCACCCTGTGCAACCACTGCAACTGAGTGCAAAATCTACCCTAAAATGTCTGCACAGTTACAGCTTTTCCTGTAACAGGGTGAACATATTGGCAACAGATTTCACTGATAATGCTGACACACCTGTAATGAATTGCATTATTATATATGTCAGCAAAAGTGTAGCAAGCTAAATATCTCTCTTCAATTAGTATTGATTTTTGAAAAGGATAGACCTAAATAACAACTGGATCAGAACAATAAAAATGAAATGTGCTGAATAGGCAAGTTAGTTATTGGGTTCTGACTCGCTGTGTGCATTTTTTGTTTTGCTTCTTCAGAAAAGTTTGCTCATTTGTGATTTGAAATCTGATTTTCTGTCAAAGTTTAGCCAGCTGCCGATAAATACAGAATTACATCATGCCACACCATGTAGGGTGAAAAGGCAATCCTGTTTCAGTGACATTGGGTAAGACCTCGTCCGATAATGCGAAGAAAGCTGATTAACATACTTTGGTAACACTTCCAGCACTTTGCGCATGACATTCTGGAGGCATGCTGAGGTCAGGAACTGGGATTTCCTATTCCAGCAGCTTTTATGGGACAAAAATGGTTGGGGACAAAATGGCCCATTCATTGAGCAGGTGTTGTAGATCTTGCTAGAGGAGGTCAGCCTCTGCTGCTGCTGAAACCCTCACCCATGCCTTTATTACCTCGAGACTCGACTATTCCAATGATTTTCTGGCCAGCCTACCACCTTACACGCTCCGTAAACCTGAGTTTGTCTAAAACTCTGCTGCCCATATTCTACCTCGCACCAAGTCCCGTTCACCCATCACCCATGTGCTTGTTGACCTACATTGGCTCCTGGTCCAACAGCGCCTCGGTTTTAAAATGCTCATCCTTGTTGTCAAATCCCTCCATGGCCTCGCCCCACCCTATCTCTGTAACCTCCTCCAGCCATACAACCCTCCGAGATCTCTGTGCTCCTTCAATTTTGGCCTCTAGCGCATCCCTGATTTTCAACACTCCACCATTGGCAGCCGTGCTTTCAGCTGCCTAAGCCCTAAGCTCTGGAATTCCCTCCCTAAACCTCTCTTCCTCTATCTCTCTCTCCTCCTTTAAGATGCTTCTTAAAACCGACCTCTTTGACCAAGCTTTTGGTCACCTGTCCTAGTATCTCCTTATGTGGCTTGGTGTAAAATTTTCTTTGATACTGCTCCTGTGAAGCGCCGTGGGATGTTTTACTGCATTAATAGTGCTGTATAAATTCAAGTTGTTTTTGTTGCAGGTAGCTCTATTTGATGGAGAGAGTACAGTTGGAGCAGGATATTTAGAAGTGATGGAGTGCATCAATATAGTCTCACCTATGATCTGAATCTGGGAGCAGGTGATGAAGAAACATTTTTGTTTATGCAAGGCTGCCAAGGAATATGTGCAAACATGTAACAACATCTGAATAGGTTATCTTGCCAAGCTTCTCAGTGCATTGTCCCTTGCTGTAAATTTGGTGTTCCATCACAGAGGGAGAATGCAGGAACTTTGCCTGCTGCTGATCTTTGTAAATGCACAGGTACGCCTATTTCCTTCCGCTATCCCATGCTATATTGCCAGATCACAATGTGGCCCACATTGGCCATTAAATGGACCAAGTACCATGCTAGCATGTGGTTCCTACTCACATAACATGTCCTGAGCACGCTAGTACAACTCATCTTCTCTCACAATCCTCCTTCTTACATATGTCCATTTTAATAGTAGGCTGCACTTAATAGATGGGGGTTCACACTTGAGCCTGGATTTTTCTTAAGAAAATACCTGTTTACATGTGGTGTAGAGGCAGTCTGGCAAGTAAAATGGAATGGAGAGGCCCTTGCCAAAATCCCATCAAGAAAATGGTCCTCCCATTGTGACTGAGCTGCCTGCTGGAATTACACCCCACTGCATTTAAATGAAGTGGGGGGCGGTTTAGCCAAGTGCCTTAAGATTTCCATTTGTTTCTACTCACTTACCACCCTTGCAAATCAGCCCCACTGAGGTAGCGGTGCTGCGCTGAGTCCTTATGCTGGCTGAAAGTGATCGGGAAGATGAAAGGTCCTACAGGCATGCGATTCTACAACACCGTTTTGACTGGGAGTCGGTTCCACAGCATTTAAAGGTGCTTTGTAAAACTTGCTGAGAGCTTAAAGGGACTTTGCATAGCAAAATAATGAATCTCCCTCTGGTGATTCCATTTGTTCCTGTGCTTTCAGGAGGAGATAGAAGAAATGATAGAAGCTTGAAGAGTGCATCATCATGTATGCAGGCAACACCTGACCTGTAGGTATCCACACCACGAAGAGCAACAGTGGGACACAAAATAAAAGTGAAACAGAATCTGCAGGAGTTAATGACGTAGCAAAGCAACTTTAAAAGCAGGTCTTTGAGGACAAGGAAAAAGAGGATCAAGAGGAAGAAGAAGGAGATGGTGAATGCAAAACTTCCACAGTCAAGAAAAAGAACAAAATGAAAATGTTCAGACAGATATGGGGAAAAGTCCTATCTGGACTTTTCCTATTGGCAGTGTCTGAGAACGCTGGATTCCTCCCCTGACACCATAAAAAGATATGCCAGCTGTTGGAGACTGACATCAGGGGTGCTGCCTTGTTTGTGGCTGTGAAGGTGACAACAGCACTTAGCTTTATGCACTTGGATGCTTCCAGGCATTAGTGCATCAGATAGTCAGCAGTGCATTAGACAGATCACAAACGTCCTGTTCAGGCATGCCTCTGAGTTTCTTCAGTTCCACATGGATCCAACAAAGCAGAGAGAAAACCATCAACTTCTTGGATTCTGACAGGGACAAGGTGTCATTGATGCTACCCTTGTGGCTATAAAGGTCCTGTCTGAAAGAAGCAGTAACCGCTCAACAGGAAAGGGTCTTATTCCCTGAATGTTCCAACAATGAGTCGGAACATCTCATTGCGCATGTTAATCTAGGATACCTGCATTGCTCAGCCAGAGCAATGTGACAGGAAGGCTGATTGGAGACTAGGCTTCAGCCTTGGCTGACAACTCCTTTTTGGCATCTATGGATAGAGGCCAACAGCAGGTTTATTGAGGCCTTGGGTACAACTAGGATCATTTTCAAGTCCCATTTCTGGTGTCTTTACGGGTTAAGTGATAATGCAGAGTTTCAACATTCCCCTGCAGTATAGTCTAGCATACGGAGCTACGGTGACCTTGACAGCCACAGGCAGTGCTGTCCGTGCCCTAGTTCAAGGCTCAAGTTGTGGATGCTACAGGTGACACAGATCGGTGACAGCCTCCTTGGTGAAGCAAAGGCACCTGAGACAATGGCCCCAATATTTACTGGGTCATGGTTTCGGAGCGGGGAGGAGGAATTATGGTCGGGAAACCTGAAAGTACGGGTTTCCCCAAACGCAAGTTTTAACTCCACGGCGTGTTTGAATTCTTTTCCCAGGTTCCCCGCCTGACAGCCAGATTGATTACCCCAATGGTTCTGATTAAAGTTGCTTTAGTAGAAGTGTTCCATGAAAGCCCTCTGTGGATGTGGCCTCCTGCGCAGTGCCCTGCTCCTCCTCCCTCTTCTGGCAGCTGCCCATGCTCTCTGCTGTTTTCCTTGCTGCTCCCCCTCGTCTTCTATTCCCAAACGCCAGACCACCCATGTCTGCAGCTAGACTATTTGTGAGGCAAAGTACAACAGTGCAAAAGCAACAAAACGTCTCTCTGAGTAGCAAGGTGAACTTTCCAGAGTGATAGAACACAGCAACAAACACCTAGACGTCGAACAGTAGCCGGAAGTACCAAACCAGCAACTAACTTGTCAGTATTGCATGTTCCCTTTAATTAGTGCTGGTGAGGGGACCTTCCTGCCAGTTAGCGCCACGTTGTGCTGTGCAAGTTAAAGTTGTGCTGTGCGCTGATACATTTGAAAATGTACAAGAAGCGTAACACCCTAACTTACATAAATTATTCTTGACGTTCAATTTTGCCAGCATGCGCTCCTGCCGCCACACGACCTCCTCTACCAATATGGCGGGTGCTGCACTTCCGGACAGAATTGTGCACACGCTTCCTGCCCACCATATTGGGGGCTTAGTAGGCCATTTGTGCAACTGCATTTGTAGACCAGGAACCTTCTTTTAAGAAAACCACCATGGGTTGATACTTGGGTGCAAAATGAATTTGAGATCATTATTATGTTTGCCATTAAATTAATCACCTGTATCACATTAGGCACTTTGGTCTGCAGTATGGTTTTATGGTAGCTTTAGAGTCTGCATTGTCAGTCTGTCATAGATATAGAATTTGGTTGAATGATTTCAATTTTCTTTAATGCAGGATTAAGGGATTGGTGAAGGATATAACAAGGACTGTTAATGCAAAGAGGCTTCATGTAGGTTTTCAGGGCAGCGGATAAGCAGGTCACAGGAATCGCTGTGCAATTAACTCATCCCTGGCATCTCTGGCAGCAAGTGCTTTGAGGTGGTCTTCCTTCTCTTCCTTCCTTGCCTTCACGCTGGTCTTCCTCATCCGATGAGGATTGCTGCGGTTGCTGTGCCCCTCCAAATGCTGTCCTCTCCAGAGAGCAAGGTTATGCAGGATGCAGCACACCACTATGATGCAGGGGCCTGTTTGTGGGGCATATTGTAGGGAGCCCCCAGACCTGGTGAGACACCGGAACCTTTCTTTGAGGATCCCCATAATGTGATTGGTTATGATCCTAGTGGTCCCATGGCTCTGATTATAGCTGTGTTGTTCAGATGTGGTGGGATTGAGGAGTGGTGTCACAAGCCATGTATATGGGGGTATTCCTTTCCCCCAGCAACCATCTTGTCACATTCCTATAAGGTTCGGATATTGGGGGGATAGTAGCGTGTTGCAGGGTAAAAGCGTTGTGACAGCTGCCTCGGAACCTTGCACAAACGTGCATTATCCTGTTTTTGTAATCGGAGATGAGAGGCACATTAATTTACTGTTAGCCCTCCCTGTTTACGAAGGCTGCTGGCTGATCTTCTGATGGCAACCTGTGTGCGGTCTGCCATGCCCTGGATGCGAGGGAAGCCGGCCACTGCTGCAAATCTCTGAGCTCCCTCCTGTTGACTGTTAACGTCAATGGGAAAAGTGATGTACTGGTTGGTCCTGGCGAATAGAGCATTAGGGAGCTGCTTGATGCAGCTATGCAATGCAGACTGGGATACACAAGAGACCTCCACCAGCCCCTGTCACAGCCTGGAAAGTTAAGGGCTACGGTGACTTTGACAGCCACTGACAAAACATGGACCCCTCGGTACAAAAGGCAGCAGGTTGTTGCAGGAGGCTGAAAAGGTCTGCAACAATCTGCCTGGAGAAGCGCAGCCTCCTCATGCACTGCTCCTTAGATAGATCCAGGAAAGTGATTCTTGGCCTATAAGAACATAAGAACATAAGAAATAGGAACAGGAGTAGGCCATTTGGCCCCTTGAGCCTGCTCCACCATTCAATAAGATCATGGCTGATCTTCTACCTCATCTCCACTTTCCTGCACTATCCCCATATCCCTTGATTCCCTTAATATCCAAAAATCTATCGATCTCTGTCTTGAATATACTCAACACTGAGCCTCCACAGCCCTCTGGGGTAGAGAATTCCAAAGATTCACCAGACTCTGAGTGAAGAAATTTCTCCTCATCTCAGTCCTAAATGGCCGACCCCTTATTCTGAGACTGTGATCCCTGGTTCTAGACTCCCCAGCCAGAGGAAACATCCTCCCTGCATCTACCGTGTCAAGCCCTGTAAGAATTTTGTATGTTTCAATGAGATCACCTCTCATTCTTCTAAACTCTAGAGAATATAGGCCTAGTCTACTCAATCTCTCCTCATAGGACAATCCCCCCATCCCAGGAACCAGTCTGGTGAACCTCTGTTGCACTCCCTCTATGGCAAGAAGTATATCCTTCCTTAGGTAAGGAGACCAAAACTGTACACTATACTCCAGGTGTGGTCTCACCAGGGCCCTATATAATTGCAGTAAAACATCTTTACTCTTATACTCAAATCCTCTTGTAATAAAGGCCAACATAACATTTGCTTTCCTAATTGCTATATACCTGCATGTTAACTTTCAGTGATTCATGTACAAGGACAACCATGTCCCTCTGAACACCAACATTTCCCAATCTCTCACCATTTAAAAAGTACTCTGCTTTTCTACTTTTCCTACCAAAGTGGATAACTTCACATTTCTCCACATTATATTCCATTTGCCATGTTCTTGCCCACTCACTTAGCTTGTCTATATCCCCTTGAAGCCTCTTTGCATCCTCCTCACAACTTATATTCCCACCCAGCTTTGTATCATCAGCAAACTTGGATATATTACATTTGTTCCCCTCATCCAAATCATTGATACAGATTGTAAATAGCTGAGGCCCAAGCACTAATCCTTGTGGCACCCCACTAGTTACAGCCTGCCAACCCGAAAATGATCCGTTTATTCCTACTCTCTGTTTTCTGTCCATTAACCAATCCTCAATCCATGCTAGTATATTACCCCCAATTCCATGAGCCCTAATTTTGTTTAATAACCTCTTGTGTGGTACCTTATCGAATGCCTTCTGAAAATCCAAATACACCACATCCACTGGTTCTCCCTTATCTATATGCAACCTCAAAAAACTCTTAACAGATTTGTCAAACACGAGTTCCCTTTCATAAATCCGTGTTGACTCTGCCCAATCCGATTATTATTTTCTAAGTGCCCTGTTACCACGTTCTTAATAATAGATTCTAGCATTTTCCCTACTACTGATGTCAGGCTAACTGGTCTGTAGTTTCCCGTTTTCTCTCTCCCTCCTTTCCTAAATAGTGGGGTTACATTTGCTACCTTCCAATCTGCGGGAACCATTCTAGAATCTATGGAATTTTGGAAAATGACAACCAATGCACCCACTATCTCTACAGCCACCTCTTTCAAAACCCTAGGATATAGGCTATCAGGTCCAGGAGATTGATCGACTTTCAGTCCCATTAATTTCTCCAGTACTATTTTTTTTACTAATACTAATTTCTTTCAGTTCCTCATTCTCGTGAGAGCCTTGGTTCTCCTATATTTCCGGGAAGTTTTTAGCACCTTCTTCCGTGAAGACAAACACAAAGGGCTCGATTTTTATAGCCCTAAGGAGGCAGGTTTGGAGGTGGGTCAGCTGCGAAAATCAGAAAAAATGGAGACACCCAACCCGCCTCCATCCCGCCCCCACGCGATTTTCGTGAGTGTCTGTTCAGCCGCTCCCAATCTGACCCGACTCCAACCGGGACAGGTAGTTAAGGCAGTTAAGAGCCTGTTAACTGCCTTGCAAATCCTATTTTGATAGAGGTTTCCCATTTTCATGCCTCTGGCTCCTGCTTCCTGTCTTGTCAGAAACAGTCCAGCTGCAAGGAGACGAGTTGGTGGAGGACATGATCTGTAGTCATTATTGGTGCAGAACTTTAAAAGCGCTCCTGTAACATGGCTGGCCTTCAAATGCAACAACTTTGTTGTTGGAGGTTTGGGATAAGATTTTGCAAATCTATTGACCTTGTGACTGGTCAAGCTGACACACATCTGCTGTTTGAACTGATTGGAATAATTTCAGGCCACTTTGAGTGTGCGCTTGCAAGCTTCTTGCCTCTACTGAAATCTATAACAACGGGATGGGAACCATTTACATCCTCTCACCCTGGTCGTCAGATTCGGAGGAAGAGCAGCGTGGCTTAGTGCTGCCGGATGAACAAGTGGTTCAACACACAGCCTCCTTGGAGGAAGATGAAGAGAATGAGGAGGAGGATGAGTAGGAGGACGGGGAGTGATGCCTTGCGGGGCTGAATGTGGCCAATCCAGCAGCAGGTGACCACATTGATGGGCGTCAGGCAAGGGATGCACTCAGCCATGCCAGATTCGCGTAAGCTAATGCTTCAACCACAGGTGGCTGGCACATGAAGATGAATATAAGTCCAACAGTCTCAAACCCCAGGCATCATCTGTCCAATAAACAGTGGTTTGTGCTCAGTGTCACCACCATCATTGTACATGGAAATCGCCCTGAGCCCTCACTCTTGAACTTCCATTTCCCAGTTCACAGAGTCCACACTTTAGGTGATTTCAGCAGATCATTAAACCTTTTTCCACACTAAACCCATGTGCGTCTGCACACAGACCTCGAGCTCACTTCCTCAGCAATTTGCAGCCAAGCTGCCTTGGTTTGCTGAGGAGGCCTCCTTCTTCCGTTTCCAGGGAAGAGGAGCTCCTGACGTCCTCTAACTCCCTCCATAAGAGCATGGAGGGAGCCCTCATTGAACCTGGCTGCTGCCTTAGTTTTTGGGGCTGCCATTCCTGCAGCTCCCAGCACCTTTAAGAGAAAAAAGCATTAATATTACTAAGCAAATAATTGGAACACATCTGGCATCTTTTTCATTTCATAGTCAGATAATAAATTCATATATAAAAAAATCATGAATCTCTTTCTGGAATAATATGACCAGCAATATCATTCATTAAATTTTGCTCAGAACAGACACTGTCAACTCCCCTTTCTAGATAATGAAGCACCAAGCCATCCCAATGACATTTGTATGCAAAGGGGACATGGCCCCTTTACATTTTCAAACAAACAACGCGTCATCAGACGCAAGAAACTGACATCCTCCAAGCAGTTGCCTGGAGGGACCCGCGCGTCGGCCGTAACGAGGCCAATGAAGCCAAAATCGGAAGTGCTGGGAGGCAGCAGCCGGGTGCGGGTTTGAAAGCTGCCGAGCAGCGGGCCCGCCCTCAACTCGCATCCATTATTAAAATCGAGCCCAAAGTATTTGTTTAATTTCTCTGCCATTTCCTTATTCCTCATTATAATTTGTCCTGTCTCCGCCTGTAAGGGACCCACATTTACTTTTGCTAATCTTTTCCTTTTTACATACCTGTATAAGTTTTTACAGTCTGTTTTTATGTCTCTCGCTAGTTTACTCTCATATTCTATTTTCCCTTTCTTTATCAATTTCTTGGTCCTCCTTTGCTGAATTCTAAAATCCTCCCAATCTTCAAGCTTACTACTCTTTTTGGCAACATTATAAGCCTCTTCCTTTGATCGAATACTTTCTTTAACTTCTCTTGTTAGCCGCGGTTGGACCACTTTTCCTGTAGGGTTTTTGTGCCTTAAAGGAATGTATATTTGTTGTAAATTATGTCTTAATTCTTTAAATGCTAGCCATTGCTTGTCTACCATCATACCTTTTAATGTAGTTTCCCAATCTACCGCATACCAACATAATTTGCTTTGTTTGGATTTAAGACCCTAGTTTCAGATTTAGCTAAATCACTTTCAAACTCAATATAAAATTCTATCATATTATGGTTATTCTTCCCTAAAGGCCCCTTTACTACAAGGTTATTAATTAACCCTTTCTTGTTGCACAATACTAGATCTAAAATAGCCTGTTCCCTAGTTGGTTCCTCAACATACTGATCTAGAAAACTATCTTGCATACATTCCATGAATTCGTCCTCCACACTATTACTGCAAATTTGCTTTGCCCAGTCTATATGTAGATTAAAGTCCCCCATGGTTACTGTATTACCCTTGTTACATGCACCTGTAATTTCCTGATTTATACTCTGCCCTGCATTACAACTACTGTTTGGGGGCCTATAAACAATTCCTACCAATGTTTTCTGCCCCTTGCTGTTTCTTAGCTCCACCCAAACTGATTCTACTTCTTGATTTTCAGAGCTAAGATCCTTTCTCTCTACTGACTTTATCCCATCCTTTATTATCAGGGCTACTCCTCCTCCTTTTCCATTTTGCCTGTCTCTTCTAAAAGTTAAGTATCCTGGAATATTTAGTTCCCAACCTTGGCCACATTGCAACCATGTCTCCATAATGGCTATTAGATCAAACCTATTAATTTCTTTCTGCGCTATTAATTCATCTATTTTGTTGCAAATGCTTCGCACATTCAGATATAGTGCCTTTAGCTTTGACTTATTTCTATTTTTCCCTTTTGTCACCTTAGTCACTGATGCTTATTATTTGTTACTCTCTCTGTCCCTTCCTGACCCACTCTGCTTATTTTTACCCAAAAGTCTACTCTGCTCTAGAGCCTTGACATTTCTCTCGCTGCTTTTAAATTTACTCTTTCCTGAATCCTCCCTACCCCCTTCATTAGTTTAAAGCCCTGACTACTGCCCTAGTTATTCAGTTCACCGGACACTGGTCTCAGCCCGGTTTAAGTGGAACCCGTCCCAACGGAACAGCTCCCTCTTTCCCCAGTACAGGTGCTAGTGCCCCATGAACTGAAGCCCCTTCCTCCCACACCACTCTTTGAGCCACATATTTAAACCTCTAATCTGTTTGTCCCTATGCCAATTTGCGCATGGCTCAGGTAACAATCCAGAGGTTCTGCTTTTTAATTTGGATCCGAGCTCCTCAAAGTCCCTCAGCAGAACCTCATTCCTCAGGCAACACAATCTTCGGAACTCTCAATCGCAGCTGCAGAGAACAGTATCTATCCCCCTGACTATACTGTCCCCTACCACAACTACATTCCCTTTCACTCCCCCCACTTGAATGGCCTCCTGCGCCATGGTGCCATGGTCAGCTTGCTCATCTATCCTGCAGGCTTTTCCCTCATCCACACAGGCAGCAAGTCGTACCTGTTAGACAAGGGCAAAGGCTGAGGCTCCTCCAGCACTGCACCTGGGGTCCCCTTACCTGCCTGATTTGCAGTCACACCCTCCTGTCCCTGACCACTAACCAGACCTGTATCACTACCAGACCTAAGGGGTGTGACTGCCTCCTGGATCAAAGTGTCCAGGTAACTCTCCCCATCCCTGATGCCCCTCAGACTCCAGCTCAAAATGTCTGCACCTCAGACTCCAGCTCAAAAACTCTGATCTGAAGTTACTCGAGATGCAGGCACTTACTGCAAACGTGGCTGTCCGGGATCACAGTGCTCTCCACAAACTCCCACATGCTGCAGTTACGACACACCACCTGCACTGCCATCCCTATATGACCTTGTTGTATTTAATTAAATTTAATTAAATTTGTAATTAGGTAACTTAGTTTGCAGTGTAGTTTCTTGACTACTTACTTGACCCTGTATGTTGGGTATGACCTTCCACCGGCAATCCCCTTCACCTGCCATCTACTACTAGGCCCACCTGCTGCCCCTACTGGTTGCTGAAGATGCTGCTGCTGCTGCTCCTCTTGCTCCACCTCTTCCTCCATCCAAATCTAAGTGGCTCTAATGGCACCCATGATAATCTGTGAGACCTTAATCAGAGTAGGTAAAGCAAAAAATCTCAGAAAGAAGCAATCTGGAAGCTGGAAACTCTCCTAGCAATTCAAACAGCACACAGATCCGTATGATGCAATTGCCTGCTGCCGCGTGCCCCTTTAATTGGTGCTTCCAATGGCCCTGAGAGACCAATCCGGCACGAATTACTAATGGGTTGGGTGCTGGGCAGGACTTACACAATTTCATGTTAAAATTGCATCGGGGTCCTAATAAGATCCTGATTTGCACACATTCACAAGGCCTGTCTCTGGTGGGCGCCTCGGCCGCCTAAGTATAAGTGTACGATTATGTGGTGGTTGTACGGATAGTAGCAGGAACAGGGTGGTAAGTACTGTGAAGAAATTTCTACAGTATGCCCGCACCATTCCTGCCAAGCTGGGGTGCGTTTAAATTGTCCCTTAACTCTTTGGGGCAGATCTTGACTTTGTGCAATAGTGTAAAACAGGTGAAGTAAATGGAAATAAAAATCGGGAGAGATGTAAAATGGTCTCCCGACTTACTATCACCCGTTTTACGCTATCAAGTCAAGATCGACCCCATTATCACAGGTACTTCAGTTTAACTCATTTTATTTTAGCAATACACAACACAAACAAGCTAAAAGAGTTAAAAAAGGGGCACTGAATTGTAAGTTAATTCGCTCTTGAAAGTTACTTTACATCTTTTTATTGATATTACTTCAGAATCTGGCCAAATGCCCAGAGGTTGGTTGATTCATAATTTATGACACCGACCTAGGAATAACAGGTAGAGTTGTTAATGACAATTTTAACCACAGAATCAATTCATGAAGCCAGAGTGAAGATAAAAATTTAAGGGAGCTGAGGATTATGAACAGAATATTGAAATATTTCTCAATAATAAGCCTAATCAGTGAGAGATATAAATCTCTAGATTATAACTGTAATAAAAACCACTGGTCGGTCCCAGGCCTTTCTTCTTTATTAATTGTGGAAGCTACAAATCATCAACCTTCTCATTTCAGATGTGCTCTCGAGTGGTAGCTCCAGAGAAACTTATGCACAGAATCAAGCATTGGAAAAGTACGTACACAGTGAAGGGACGCATTCAACTCTATGAGTTCCTGGACTTATTGTTACTGTAAGTGTTGAAACTCCGCTGAAATGTTACTTTCTCCTTGGAGTCTTTTGAAGAATATTATTTCTATCGTCTAAAAAACATAGGAACGGAACTCGGCCATTCAGCCCCTCGAGCCTGCTCCGCCATTCAATCAGATCATGGCTGATCCGTACCTCAACTCCGTTTACCCACCTTTGATCCATAGCCCTTGATACCCTTACCTAACAAAAATATATCAAGCTCAGTCTTCAAATTTCCAATTAACCCACCAACCACAACCTTTTGGGGAGAGAGTTCCAGATTTCCACTACCCTATGTGTGAAGAAATGCTTCCTGACCTCACCCCTGAACACATAGCTCTAATTTTAAAGTTATGCTCCCTTGTTCTGGATTCCCCCACTGGAGGAAATAGCTTTTCTCTATCTACCCTATTGAATCCTGTTATAATTTTAAACACCTCAATTAGATCACCCCTCAACCTTCTAAACTCAAGGGAATACAAGCCAAGTTTATTCTTATGCAAACCAAGTTTATGTTAAGGTTAAGGATTGCAATTTTCCAATCCAAAAGCACAATTCCCGAATTGAGAGAGCTTTCAAATATTATGACTAGCGCATCTGCAATTTCCTCACCTATTTCTTTTAATAACCTATAACCTGGGGTGGAAACCAACATGTCCTGCAGATTTGTCTATCTTAAGTCCCATTACTTTCTCCATTACCATTTTTTACTTATATTAAAATCAAATGTTCCTCCCCTTGACTTATTTTTAGGTTCCCTTATATCGCTTGTATTCTATCCTCTTTCTCTACTGTGAAAACCAACAAAGTATTCATTTAACAAGTCTGCCATTTTCTTATTGTTCATCTGTTTTTAATGGGCCCACATTTTCCATTACCATTCTTTGAGGTAGAAATTGGATAGCACCAGTCTGCTGGCGCGAACTGGGCTTAGGGAATGGTCCCTGTGCTGAAACAGGTTGGCCTGAGGCTAGATCAAAATTAGGCCTCGAGCCTCATTTAAATTAGACCAGCGAGCTGCAGACGCCGGCTGCATATCAGGCAGCCCACCGGTGAAGCAGATATCAATTTCTGGCCGCTGCGACCCCGGCAATGACCCTCAAGTAGGGCCGGGGGTGGGGTAGAGATGAACGGGAGGGGGACGAGCTGGGGCTGGCAGCGGTCTTTGGGACGGCTGTAGAGCCTGGAGGATGATTACGCTTCTGTGATGTAGCTTGCTACATTTTATTTAATGATAAAGGCCCTATATAAATGCAAGTTTTGTTTTGTTGTCTTAAAAGCAAGACCAGACATGTATCCTTGCTGCCTATCACCTCCCTATCCAGCATGGTTCAGATCTGGAACTGAGTAGGGTAGGGGATCAAAATTGCAATTGGGGTCCTATGTTGGATAGTTCTTTGGCTGTGCCTGTGCCAGCTCTTTGAAAGAGTTATCCATAAATGGCACGATGGGCCAAAAGGCCTCCTTATGTGCTGTATCATTCTATGTACATCATAGGATTCTGATTTGCATATTAGAAATGGTCTCCCACCTCAAACAGGTGGGCGCTGTAGCCATCCATCTGAAGGCCCCTACCAAGATGGTGGTGACCGGAACACCAGCGTAAAAGGGACACCCTATTCAGGCCGCAACTGTCCCTGTTATGCCAGCCTGCTGCAGTTAAGATCAGCCCCTGTACCTCAATGGATACTCACTGATTCTTTACTTTTTGACCAGCCTCTTACCATGTTCTATCTATAATTAAAAAAGAACTTTCATGTGAAACTTTGACAAACGCTTTCAGTAAATCTAAAACCATATACTTTATCTCGTCAAGCAGGAAAGTCCTTTGCTAAATCGATGCTGGCAGTTTCGTAGTACGTTATTGCTATACAGATACTCTTCCAAACTACCTCTTAGAATAGATTCCATTCATGTACCTGTTTTTGATGTTAGGGTAATGAGCCTGGGTCAGTTTTGCCCATTTTAAATATAGGTGCTTTCAGTGTCCAGCAATTCCTCCATGGCAATAGCTGGTGCCCCATAATTTTCTTCCATGGACTCCTTCAGCATGCTAAGGTATATGCCACCTGTTTCAGGTGATCTGTGGGTTGAAAATATTTGTTTGTTTTTAAACTATTTCATGATTTTCATATTCGCTATCACTTTCAATTTTAAAATTCTACCTTCCTCCCTGAATACTGTTGTACTTTTCTGATACTGGAAGCCATTTTAGAATTGTGTTCAACAGTTTCACCTTTAATGCCCCCTTTAATCTGTTTTAGCAAATTCCCATACAATACTTCTGCCAAAATCCTCCCCTTCCTTTTTTGTTGAAGGATTTGGATAGTTTGTTTTTCTTTTTATTCCATTTTTTATTTAAATAAGTTTTGTACAATTTACACCAAGTCACTGCCGTAATCTTACAGGATTTCATTCATTTTAGACCATGTTCTGATTGAACATTTGTTTAAATATGCTGAAAAGGCAGGAGAATGACTTAGGAAATGGCACTGTGTGGATGGATCCTTTGGAATAACTGAGTATTGTGCCACCAGGACCATAGGAGAGATTGAAGTACTCTAGAAGTTAATAATTTGAGCGTACATTAAGAATGTTATACCTGTCCAACTTGGATCACCTCTCCTGCTACTGCCTGGTTGCTACAGGACTGGGTGACAAACTGGATGTCGACAGCAAGCTGGACACAGCCGAAGACCCAGAACTGCGAACAGCAGCACAAATGTAAATTTGTGGATTTTTGAATGTCAGAACATTTAAACAATGTTTATTTGTAACAAAATCAGTGACACGCTGTGATACTGTGACGCTGTGATATTATGCCAGACACCTCTGGATTTTCATCTCAGAATCATACATCATGCATGTGACAAAAATCTTGCAGTTTTAAAACTGTGTAGCTCACACATTAAAATAGCAGTTAAAAGAATATGAGAATAATTCAATTTAGAAGCTGTAAAAGCATGTATTTTAGGAGGCTGGGTTCTAAAATACTAGGGTTCTAAGATATGAGGCAGCATGTCGACATAAATTCGAGACCCTCCCATTCTCCTCTCCTCACCCGAAGATGTTAACTCCTCTGGTCTATGGTTATGTAAATGCTGGCAGACTGCCAGTATTTCACCCAGTTGGCCATTCTTAAATGTGTGAACTTAGTCAGTGAATGTCGGCTACGAGCAGGCTATTTGCTCATGGGGACATCACAAACAAATCCAACCCTTGCCCAGCTGAGTTCCACACACATTCATTGTACAGCAAGGGTTTACTGAATTGCAATCAGGAATGGGAACTCTTACTGATTTTTCCTCCTTCATAGTCCGAGGCACTGAGGCCAGTTGCAGCTCTCCCAATATCACCTCTGCTGAAATCAGCTAAATTAGCGCAGACTTCTGGTTTGTGTGCTGTTTACTAAGTTGGCTATTTAGGAAGGAATGTGTGGCTGTTTGATGAATGAATATGACAACAACAATTTGTATTTATATATGTGATTCACAACTAACCATGGGGAAAACAGACAGGGAGAGATTTGAAGAGTTAAGAGATAGGTTTTGAGGAGGTTTACAAAGGTGGAGAGGGAGATGGAATGCTGGAGAAGTTTGGAGGGCGAGATCTAGAGAGTAGGACCAACACAGCCAAATTCTCTGCCACCAATAGTGGAGCAAAAGGAGGGGTTGGGCAGAAGGCTAGAGCCAGAGGATTGGTGCACTTGGGAGTGGATATAGGGTTCAAGGAGATAGAAAGAAAGACTTGCACATATACAGCGCCTTTCATGACCACCGGACGTCGCAAAGCGCTTTACAGCCAATGAAGTACTTTTGGAGTGTAGTCACTGTTGTAATGTAGGAAACGTGGCAGCCAATTTGCGCACAGCAAGTTCCCACAAACAGCAATGTGATAATGACCATATAATCTGTTTTAGTGGCATTGATTGAGGGATAAATATTGACAACTCCCCTGCTCTTCTTCAAAATAGTGCCATCGGATCTTTTACTTCCACCTGAGAGAGCAGATGGGGCCTCATCCAATAGTGCAGCCGCCCTCAGTACTGTACTGCAGTGTCAGCCTAGATTTTTGTACTCAAGTCTCTGGACTGGGACTTGAACCCACAACCTTCTGGTTCAGAGGCAAGTGGGCTACCAACTGAGTCACAGTTGACTGCAGAGATGGTTGGTGGGGGTGGGTCGGGGTGGGGGGGGGTGGTTGGGTGGGGGGTGGGGGGTGAGGCCATCGAGGTATTTATAGACAAGGACATAGATTTTGAATTGAATGCACAGGCCTAAAACAGAAATAAGCAAATAGCTTAACAGGATGGGGCGGCCAGTGTAGATTGAGTGCTAAAAGTAATGGGTGAGTGGGACTTGGTTTGGGACAGGATATGTGCGGCAGCTGAAGAAGCAAAGCCTACGTTCATGGATACTGTCATTGACCAGATTTGTATGTTGTGCAAGGATTTCATTTTGTTGTTACTTTTAAATATTTCCAGGAAAATTACATACACATACTCACTCTTGCATTCTCTTCATAGCTTCTGCAGAAAAGCTTTTGCTATGTCCACTCACAAAAGTTGAGTAAATATGCATTAATTTGTATTTTGTAAATCTTTGCATTGCAACTGTACGAGATACTCCACCTGACTTTTCAATGCATAGGGGACCGTCCTTGCCTTGCAATAGACAGGCTTCGCGTTGGACTTGATGTGGATATGCCTGTCATACCCAGTGATGCCCTTATAACTGACTGTGAACATGCTTTCGTACTTGTTCAGCATTGTGACGAGTCGCTTCTTTGAAGCATCTACACGGAAGATGTTTTTCCAGTCTAGTCTTAACTTTCTCAACCAGTCTTTGCCCATGAGAGTTGGCCTGTTGTTGTAGCTCGCTACAATAATAGGCAGCTTTACTGACTGGCCATTGAGTTGAACTGTACATTCCATTTGTCCACATGTCTCTAGGATTTCTCCGGAGTAGGTTTTTAACTCTATGATACTCTTTGTAAGTGGTATTTGATTAAACTTACTCACGTATGTGTCCTTACTCATGACAGAGCAGTCCGCCGCCGTGTCGATACACATATCAATGTATTGCTCGTTGATCAAAAGTTTTGTACGGAAGTCTTTCTCACGACTGTTAGCGTTGCCGCTAGTGGCATAGATACTGTAGATGCCTAGTTCTTCAACATCAGGTGTGTTCACTTCAATATTGTGAACTCCTCCCTTTTGTTGTCGCTGCTTTGTATTGCCACTAGAATGGTTCTTACTTCCTGCTTTAGATCTAGCTCTGCAAGCTTTTGAAATATGGCCTTGTTTCTGGCAGTGAAAGCACTTCGTATTTTTGTATTGGCAGGACTGTGATGAGTGATTTCCTTTGAAGCGATAACAATTCACTGAACTGCTCTCAACAACTTGCTTTTGACTCGGTCTCACAGCTTTAGGTTTGGCAGTGGCTTTGTGACTGTAGACCTCAGCTATACTTGTCACTTGAGTTGGACGGAGCTCCCTAGCATTCTTGGATGCCATCTCCATAGATAGGGCAATTTTACATGCTATGCCAAATGTTAGGATCAGCATGTTCAGTAAGTGGTGTGCTCATCACACACAAACTTATCTCGCAACGCACGATCCAAAAATGTGCTGAAGTTACAATGCAAAGACAGGTTCTTAAGAGCTACAATGTACTCACTGATGGTTTCACAATATTTTTTGTTTCCAGTACCAAACTTGTAGCTCTCTGCTATTTCTAATGGCTTTGGTTCGAAATGGTCCTCGAGTTTCTCGACAATGTCTTCAAACGACGCATCCTTCGCTTTCCCTGGCACGAGTAGGTTTGTCAACGCTCTGTCGACCTCTGGCCCAATCTCCGTTAGAAAAATAGATTTCTTCCATTCACGAATTACTTTATTTTGAGCTTGGACATTCTCATCTGCACCTTTGGTCTCAATAATGTTATTGGCCTTAAAAAACATCTCCATCCGCTCAATGTAAGAACTGAATGGTTTGTGAGCTCGGTCATACATGCCGAGGCTTCCGATGAATCCCGTAGATGCAGCTATGATTGTCTCGATCCCGTCGAACAGTGACTCAGCACGTTACCTGTGAGAATCAACGCCGCTGTTGCTGTGTATACATACACGCGAAGGTGAAACACAGACGATTCTGCATCAGCCTTAACGGTAAAACATCACAAAAATTCAATTTAGATGTCACAAATTCACCTTAAACTTGTCCACTCGAAGATCCCTAAAAATGGCTTTGGGATCCCATTCTCGTTGCCAAAATGTAATATACTTGGGTAGAACAAATGAAGGACAGAGACACCATGAGTTGCTAGTCCATATGCTTGCTTTATTAGGCCAGAGCGAACTGAACATGCTCATACTAAATCATGCGATAATACATAACAGATTGCATTACATTATTTTCAGTGCCGACTTGAAGAAAGTTTGCAATACCATCTCTGAGCCATTGTTTGTATGTGAGCAGGCCCCAGGGCACCTACAGGATAAAGGGGCACAATGAGCAGCCGAGTGTTCCAGAAGCTGTGAGCCTTTCATCTTGATGAAGTTGTGCAGGTTTCTAGTCTACATGCAAAGTCAGACTAAATAGTTGGCATGGAAGCAAAAAGAAGACAGTGGATAAAATTGAATTAACAACAGGTTGTTTAGTCAAACATTCAAATACATTTTACAGGTAAATATTCTAAATTTGTTCCACGCATGAAAATATAAATGTAGCTAGCTTCCTCATATGCATTTTTAAGATCATCAAATGTACAGATAAACACTAATCAATACTGCGGGGGAGAAATTGGCTAGCCTTCGAAAACAGGAGTGGGGATCGCGGAACGCCATTAACCCACGCCCGTTCATTGTGTTGCAGGCATCATGGTAAATTAGTGCTGCCTGCTGCTTTACACAATTGCTGCCTGCAGCTAGTGCTGCCAATTGGCTGCATGCATCAACAAGGGGCCTAATATTGCGAGTGTCTAGCGTTACTTAAAGGCAGCCTGCACCTCTTAAAGGGGAGGTGCATTGTGGCTGCAAGAAGTGGTGGGAGTCATTTGAAAACTGAATCTGCTCTGATACTTTGCGCAATGGCTGAACATGCGAGAGAGCGAACACCAGGTTTTCAGACACTGCACTGGAGGTCTTGATGGAAGAGGTGGAGAGAAGGAGAAATGTCCTGTATCTGCAGGGGAGAGGGGGAGGGGGGGGGTGGTGGCAGGAGGCCCTCAGATGCTCAGGAGGTAGTGGAAAGAAGTAATGGCAGAGGTCAATGAAAAGAGTGTTGCTCCAAGAACATGGATACAGTGCAGGAAGAAGTTTAACGCTGTCACACGAGTTGTCATGGTCAGTGAGTTCATCTTCAAATGGCACATCCTATCAACTGCACCACTAGCCTCATCCACTGTTCAATTCACTACAACCCCATCACCCACCTGTCAACAATCTCTATCAATCAGGACTCATACCTAATATTCATATGCTTTACCTCACCCTCACACTTAGCGCTGTTGCAAGCCTCACAACAACATAAGAACATAAGAAATAGGAGCAGGAGTAGGACATTCGGCCCCGCTCATGGCTGACCTTCTACCTCATCTCCACTTTCCTACACTATCCCCATATCCCTTGATTCCCTTAATATTCAAAAATCTATCGATCTCTGACTTGAATATACTCAACGACTGAGCCTCCACAGCCCTCTGGGGTAGAGAATTCCAAAGATTCACCACCCTCTGAGTGAAGAAATTTCTCCTCATCTCAGTCCTAAATGGCCGACCCCTTATTCTGAGATGGTGACCCCTGGTTCCAGACTGCCCAGCCAGGGGAAACATCCTCCCTGCATCTATCCTGACAAGCCCTGTAAGAATTTTGTATGTTTCAATGAGATCACCTCTCATTCTTCTAAACTCTAGAGAGTATAGGCCTAGTCTACTCAATCTCTCCTCATAGGACAATCCCTTCATCCCAGGAACCAGTCTGGTAAACCTTCGTTGTACTCCTTCTGTGGCAAGTATATCCTTCCTTAGGTAAGGAGACCAAAACTGTACACACTACTCCAGGTGTGGTCTCACCAGGGCCCTATATAATTGCAGTAAAACATCTTTACTCTTATACTCAAATCCTCTTGTAATAAAGGCCAGCATACCATTGCTTTCTTAATTGCTTGCTGTACCTGCATGTTAACTTTCAGTGATTCATGTACAAGGACACCTAGGTCCCTCTGAACACCAACATTTCCCAATCTCTCACCATTTAAAAAATACTCTGCTTTTCTACTTTTCTTACCAAAGTGGATAACTTCACATTTCTCCACATTATATTCCATTTGCCATGAACTTGCCCACTCACTTAGCCTGTCTATATCCTCGTGAAGCCTCTTTGCATCCTCCTCACAACTTACATTCTCACCTAGCTTTGTATCATCAGCAAACTTGGATATATTACATTTGGTCCCCTCATCCAAATCATTGATATAGATTGTGAATAGCTGAGGCCCAAGCACTGATCCTTGCAGAACCCCACTAGTTACAGCCTGCCAACCCGAAAATGACCCATTTATTCCTACTCTCTGTTTTCTGTCCATTAACCAATCCTCAATCCATGCTAGTATATTACTCCCAATCCCATGAGCCCTAATTTTGTTGAATAACCTCTTGTGTGGCACCTAATCGAATGCCTTCTGAAAATCCAAATACACAACATCCATTGGTTCCCCCTTATCTATTCTGCTAGTTACAACCTCAAAAAACTCTAACAGCTTCAAACATGATTTCCCATTCATAAATCCATGTTGACTCTGCCCAATCCTATTATTATTTTCTAAGTGCCCTGTTACCATGTCCTTATAATAGATTCTAGCATTTTCCCTACGACTGATGTTAGGCTAACTGGTCTGTAGTTCCCCATTTTCTCTCTCCCTCCTTTCTTAAATAGTGGGGTTACATTTGCTACCTTCCAATTCATGAGAACCGTTCTAGAATCAACGTAATTTTGGAAGATGACAACCAATGCATCCACTATCTCTATAGCCACCTCTTTCAAAACCCTAGGATGTAGGCCATCAGGTCCAGGGGATTTATCGGCTTTCAGTCCCATTAATTTCTCCAGTACTATTTTTTTACTAATACTAATTTCTTTCAGTTCCTCATTCTAGCTAGACCCTTGGTTCTCCACTATTTCCGGGAAGTTTTTTGCGTCTTCTTCCGTGAAGACAGACACAAAGGGCTGGATTTTGTCTTGGGGTCGGGTTGGGGTCGTGTCATCCGCATTTCGTGTTCCCCCCCCCGACTCCAGATTAATGTGGATGAATGATGCAATTTTCACTTAATTGGGCAATTGAGTTCCAGCATGTGGGAACCCATGAACTAATTAGTGGTTTCAGTCTGAAAGTCGCCTCTGATGATGTCATCATTGCTTCTGCCTGGTCTCAGAAACTGACTGGATGTTGGTGAGAGACCTGCCTGGCCTTTGCTGTGGGACCTTGGGGGGGGGGGGGGGGGGGGGAGGAGGAAAAAGAAAGAGAGAGAGAGAGAGAGAGAGAATCAATTATTTTGCATCCAAGTCCTCTCACAGCAAAGGCCATGCAGTGTCTGAAGCCATTCAATGCAGCAGCATCAGAGGCGACTTTCAGATCTAATACTACTACTACCTTCATCACATCTCCGTTGTAATAGTGGACCTGCAGCTGATAGTCAGCTATCCACTTGTGCTCCCGCCAGGTTTCACTGGAGTGTTTCACACCAGGCGTACTTCACGTCGGAAAAGGGTTAAACTAGCTAAAACGTTTCAAAATGGCATTACAGAGCCTATTTAGGGCTTGTTAAGGGCTTCAATGGCCTCTCCTGCCTCTTGGAGGCGGGATGGAGTCGGGAACCCTGTGACTGATTTTGTCAAAATTGCATGGAGGCGGGATGGAGTCGGGATGGGGTCGGGACCCCCGACCCCGCAAATTTAACCCCCCACACGCCTCCAAACCCGACTCCATGGTTCATTCAAAATCCAGCCCAAAGTATTTGTTTAATTTCTCTGCCATTTCCTTATTCCCCATTATAATTTCTCCTGTCTCAGCCTGTAAGGGACCCACATTTACTTTTGCTAATCTTTTCCTTTTTACATACATATAGAGCTCACACAAACTGGCAGCTATTCAACCATGACAGCCGCATCACCCAAACATATTGCATGACACTCACTGACACACTTCCCTCTTTCTTGCAGGGGAAGGTGGCGCATAACAGCAGGCAGCAGCAAAGAACTGGAGGAGGTCAAGCACGCCTGCATGTTTTAACCCCCATGAAGGAGACAGTTTCATGGGAAAGGGCATCGCTGAGGCCGTGGCCACTGGCGGGGCTGAAGTGAGCGATCGATGACGACGGTATCTGCATACCTAAACCACCTTCTCTCTTCCCACTTCTCCCTTATCCCTCAATCTCTTCTGACTTAGAAGCTGTAGAGGGTGTAAGCACACACTTCTTACTTACTCCTCTCCCCTCACCACAACCCAACCCTTGTCCCTTTTTCATTTCAGATACCCAAGAACTGCAGTCTTCCCAATCAGTGGAGGAAGAGGAGGAAGTCAGTGAAGATGAAGAGACACCATCACTCGATCTTACACTTGCAGCCACCAACTCAGGTACTGACACTGGGCGGATTTTAGCGGCTAGGATAGAGAAGAGATCTGCATGTGGTGAGACACCGGGCACAAGTGCGCAGGAGCCAGGGCGGTGGGGGGGGGGGGGGGGGGGGGGGGAAGGAAAGCGCAGAAGCCAGCTCGCCGGAGAGCGAGGTTGCATACTAGTTCTGCTGCGGAGGACTCTGATGACGACTTTGAAGGGCCAGGCTACAAGAAAAGGCTGATGGGTGTACTGGGAATCCTGCCAGAAAGCCTGTGCTCAATGTCAAGAAGAATGGAGGAGTCCAGCACCAACTTGGCACAGGGCTTTGCACAGTGCGTGAAGTCCATCCTTTCCAACATGGAACGGGTGCTCATCTGTAAGGGATTCTGACCCTGCGTGTCTCGCAGCCTGTGAGATTCACGCGGCTCTGTGCAGCCTGTATGTCAGTGCGGGTCTAGGCCTTGTTGCCTGTTCTGGTCTCCAGCCAGTCTGGGAACACTAGACACACCTGTGAGTGGTTCGAATCACTCGCCCTTACGGTTCTAGACACTGGACTTAGATGCGAGAGCAGTAATGGAGATGAAACTCATGTAGACTCGGTTGAATGGTACGAAATGGAAAATCTTTATTGCATGATATTTAAAATTATGAAATACATGTCATAAGCACAGATTAATGACAGTACAATCTTACAAGCAGTTATATAGCTGATCTTAGGGAAACGAGGAACGAACGACACACCGTAAATAGGGGCACACATTACAGGTATCCTTAATACTTAAACCCTCCCCTATCAATATCTATCCTAACTAGATTCGTAGGATTTCGAGACTCATGCTCACCACTCGTGATAACTCGGAGAAATTCCGAATAGCTGATCGGATGTTTTTCACCGCAGCACCCACGTGTCGGTCAGGAGATCTCCTGGTCCCACTTGTTTACTTGCTTCTGCTGCTCCGGCTAGCAGGCTGGACCGTCTGCTGTGATGAAGACCTGTGTTGGTTGGTTTAACAGGTACTTTTCCGAGCACAGTTCAGTCAATATCATCGATGTGATATGTTCTTTGCAAGTTCGAAGAAGTCTCCCTGGCAAGGAAAACTTGGCTATTCGACCTACAGGCGCGGTCGGGATTTACTGACCGTGGCGATGAATATGGTCTTCCTCTCTTCTCATCTCATCTCATCTCATCTCATCTCATCTCGGGCCTTTGGTTCCGCTGCCAGTTACCAACATAGGTCTTCGTTACGCGACACGAGGTAGATCCGAACGGATCAGAAAGTTCAACAGTCCTTTTCAAAGAGGCAACAGGCAAGCAGGAGCCCGACTACGAGTACACAGGAGCAGCCACGAGGTTACGAGTCGATCGGATAAGAGCATAAGAGCACAGGAGCAGCCACGAGGATAAGAGAATAAGAGAATAGGAGCAGCCACGAGGATAAGAGCAATAAGAGAATAGGAGCAGCCACGAGGATAAGAGCAATAAGAGAGAGATGGACGGTTTGGAGCCTGCAATTATAGTGCAAAATCTTCCGTTTCCCGCCCAACCTTAATGTCCATTCTTTTGTTAGGGTCTGGCGCTCAAATGTCTTGTATGGGTGATCTCCGTTCTTAATGGGTTTCGGGGCTACTCGTAAATGTCTGAGTACCTGTTAATATTTCTCCCATTGTTAAATCGGTCGGTGTTCTCCCTGGAGGGGTTGTGGGGCTTCCAAGTGTTTTGTATAACTACCTGTTAACGGCTCTCTCATCGTAGAGTCGTTGGGATTTTACATATTAATGTCTTTTGGATGGGCCCTTGATTACTCGGTACAATAGCTTTCATTCGTACCTGGGAGACCGATTTCAGTATTTATGTGTATACTGCAAACCCATAATGTCTCGTGTATTATCTTCACTGTGCTGAATCTTAATCGATCTTGCACAAATGTTTATTGGAACGCCATCTTGTCTGCCTGTTGAAAAGTCTAGAATGTTCTGTCACGAGGTGCGGCGGCCATTTTACAGGCTGCTTGTGTCCACTTTAAACCTGGCAGCATTCTGCTGAAATAAAAGCTGTTTGAACGAAACTCTGTGTTTTCTCCTTATTAAATAAAATCGCGATATATTGCGAATTCTACACATCTCCATCAGCACATCTGTGGAACCCACTGTGATTCAGCGTCTGATGGCCGATGTCACAACTTCCATTGCAGCACAAACAACTTCCATTGCAGCACAAACAGCATCCATCAAAGGTCTGAGTGCTGCAGTGGAACTTGCTTTCCTCTCTCTGGATGACAGTAATCCTGCCCCCACCCCTGCCACTTCGCTAGTGCCCTTGCTATTGCCTATCAGCCAGCCAGCCTAGACTGCTGCAGGCCAGGCTGCAGTGGTGCAGTCGTGCAGTCTGAAACCAGGCCTTCTAGGCCCAGAGCTTCATGAGGTTTCCCTCCAAGAACATCTGCAGTCTCCTCAATTGGAGGTCTGCAGCCTTCCAACACCTATGCTGCAACCACTGGGGAAGCACCTCATAGGAGCACTAGGAGAGGCAAAGAGACACGGCAGACAGGCA